>RJWT010036770.1:0-13168 GCA_004365215.1 Cuniculus paca | reverse complement strand
AAGAAAATAGAACAAAACAAAACAAAACAAAGCAAAACAAAACAGAATACAGTCAAACAATATAGCATTTCAGAACAGAACACTGCAAGCAATACAGGTCTTCAAAACATAACAACAGGAGATTAACAATGATTACCTTAGTGTCTCTTGCCTTCTTCAAAATGGTTGTTCATACATTTACAGACAATAAACTCAAACAAAACAAAGTAATATAAAACCAGATAAAACAAAAGAGTGAGAGCAGTATTTCAAACATATATACCCCTCTCTCCAACCAGTGCTTTGGAAGTTTTCTCCTTACATTATCAGTATTAACATTATAAACTTGGTTTATAGTTATTATAAACCAAGGAAATAAAACCATAGCATTTTCCAATTTTTGTCAGATTAGCATTCAGAATGTCTTACTTGTCCTGTCCACAATGACAAAACACTTTTATCTAACATACATTTAGCTTAACAACACAAATCTTTATCTATATCATTATATGGCAAAATAAAACAGTATTTATTTGCTTAATACATTGAATATTTGGCGTGTACTTTGATAGTTTAAAGGTACATAAATTGAAAATTTTAGATCTAGCTTACGAATCTATTTTTGCATTTAGATTTATTACTCTGTATGTAGCAATTTTAAACTTTATGCTTCTTAACTAGTTTTAATGATTTCCATCAGTTCTTTCATACAATTATCTCCCAACTCTTTTAAATTTCCTGTTGACTGTAGTAAGTTATTAACAAATTTTTAGAGAAGGTTGTTGATTGTCATACTTTCTTAACTTTTTGCTACTTGAGAATGTCTTCCAGTTACCTGCATACAGAAATACTAGCTTGAGAGATATGTAACTCTTGGTTGCAAGTATTTACCCTTAAAAATCTATAGATGTTGTTCCTTTGTCTTTTTTCATTTACACTTGCTAGAGAAAAATCTTAGGTCAGTCTGACTTTTGTCCCTTTAGCGGTAACCTGCTTTCTTAGTCTATGGATACTTGCAAAATTTTTTCTTTATCCTTGAACTTTATAAAGCCATCAGGAATGTCTAGGTGTTGCTTTCTTTTCATTAATTTTTAAAACAATCCTGTGAATCTTTTTCATTTGCAGGCCTACTTTGTTCTCCAACTCTGGAAAGTTTTCTTCAGTTTATTCCTTCATTACTGTTTTGGTTTTATTTGCTTTGTTCTCTGCTTCAAGTATTTTATTGCATGTAGATTGTATCTCCCAGATGGACCCTCTACATGTCTCTTTCTCTCCTTTTCATATCTTAATTTCTTTGTTTTTCTCCTCTTTATTTGTGAGAATTTCTTTTATTTTTCACTTACAGCACTTCAATAATTTTGTTTTTTGATCAAGCCTCCTGACATACTTCCTTTAACTCTCTAAAATCCAAGAAATCTTCTTTGTGCTGTAACATCACCTGCTTTATAACTAAGTTCACATTATTAATGAACTCACTTATGAGATGTTCATCACTTTCTAGATCATCTCTGGAAACCAGTATCTCTGTTTCAGAAAGAAACACTTTCTTAATTACTTAGCTCTGTTCCTTTCTTCTGAACTGTGGTACTATGACCTTTCTAATAACTATTCTTTGCAATGGGGTCCAAAAACACAGTCTTCCCAAGTACCAAAGTTGAGGAACTCCCAATTTTGATCTTGTCATGGGGGGCTGCTTTAGCTACTTTGGATTCTTTGCATTTTCATATAACTTTTACAATTAGCTTGTCCATTTTTGTGAAAAAGATACCTGGAAGCTTGATAGCCATTGTTATTTTGTTCTACAGATTCAATCTATAGATTAATTTGGGAAGTATATCATCTTAATATCAGGATTTCTGATCCATGAACATAGCAGGATTTCTCCTTTATTTAGGCCTTTATTTTTTTCAACAAAATCCTGAATTTGCATTATAAAAGTTTGCTCTTCTTTTAGTAAAATTATTTTAAGCCCCAAATGTGAAAGAAGCTTACAAAAGCTCGTATCTATGTCATGGTCAGGTCTGCACTCATGGCTACTCTGTGTATGATGTAGTATATGGAATTATGGTTGGGAATTTCTATGTTTGTGAACTGGAAAAATATCTTTTGTATCTATAGAAATTTAGTGTGACATTTCCTCTTTTGCTATGGTATACCATTAACCCCATTCAATAAGAAAGCTTACTGTTGGATAATACCTTAAGGGCAAGAGGGTTAATTTACATGGTCAAAGATAGTCAACGTCAAATAAAAAATATTGTAGTATAGTTCAACATTTCCTGGTAGTGATGTATTAATTTTAAGTGTTTAAGGCAAAAAAGGACATAAGAAAGATCAAAAGAAAAAAGATGTGGCCCTAAATGATTTTCATGAATTACCTTAAAAATATACATTGTCATATCATCCAGTTCCTTTAGGACTAAAAGACGAATTAACTTTTGTGATTCTGCTATATTCAAAGCATTTTAGAGGTCCATGAAATTTGTAATTTTGCTGAACTACAGCCTGAATTCTGAATTTAAGTTTGGAACAATCAAGTTGCTTAGTTAGGAAGTCATTTAACTAATAAGTGAGAGGGAATCTGAAGAAAGTTTTTCATTTGGTTTTCATTCTTAATTTGCAAACAGCTCCAGCAATATTAGCTAAGATGTAACATGAATTTTTTTTTGTTTTGATTTTTTTTTTGAGACAGGGTCTCACTATCTAGTTCAGGTTGGCCATGAACTTACTATGTGGCCCATGCTGGTCTTGAACTCATGGTGATCTTCCTGTCTCAGCCTCCAGAGTGCTGAGATTACAGGTGTGTGCCACCATACCTGGTTAACATGAACATTTATAGTAAAATATATCAATTACTTAGGTTTTATTTCCTGTTATCCCTGTCTCCCATTAATATTTCTAATTGAATTTATTTGAAAGGGATAAAGCAGTTCCAATGTCGACTCAGAAGTTTCTTAGAAGGGGCAAACGATGGGAAGGAAGGCTTTGTTATGTAGCTGCATTTCCATAGTATATCTTCAACTTTAATTCAGCAGAAAATTAAATAAAAATTAGAAGGATTTGCTTTTTCACCTTGGTTTAAAATAAGTTCATAACTTCTTAGAAAGAAAAGAATCAGATTATTATTTTTGCACAGGAAAGTTGAGATACAATTTTAGTAATAGGTATTTTCTTCAAACTTAATGAATAATATATATTCAATTACAGTTAATAGCTTTCAATTTTCAAGAGTGAGAGCTATTTTTTCTGCAATGACTGTTTGAATGTAGCCCATCAGGGGCATAATCAGAATTCTCTCCGAGAGGTCTTTAGAGACTGTAAGAGTGATAAACTTAACTTCTTTAAGAAGTAAGGATATTTGAAGTCTCAGAGAGTGTGGTCAGAGTGAATGTATTAGTGAACCTTCTTGTTGGGGGCACAAAGTACCCCATGCTTATAACTTGAAGGAGGAGAATTTTTATTTGATGCACAGTTTTAGAGGATTCAGTCCATGGTCAGCTGGCTTCAGGCAGGCACATCATGGCAGCAGGCATGACAGAGCAAACCTTCCTTAATTAACAGAGCAACTGGAAAGCAGAGCAGGGGAATTATAGAGGAAGGGCCAGGGAGCAAATATAGTACCCATAGTCAGGCTCTATGGCCCACCCAGAAACACCTGGAGGCGTGCTTTATTAATCCCCTAGGTGATCCTGCAGGCAATCAAGTCGACAATTAAGTTTAACCCTTCCAGTGAGACTCATTGGGTTTAGCACTAAAGAACTTTATTCTGGGGACCAAATAACAAAAATCATGTATTTGAACCCATGATAGGACTTGATAGTGGTTCTGAAGGTTCAATACAATTTTTGTTTCTTGATATTCATAAGCAGAGCGAGCATTTTTAGTTAGCAATATATCAACATTCGGGTCTTCCCCTTCGAAGCATTTGGTTTAGAGGCTGTCTCTAAGTTTAGAAGTTACAGAGGCAAGAAGATACTGTCCTTTTCCTTTTCCCTATCAGCCTCAACTCCCCAAAGGCACTTGAGGCATAAACAAATGAAAAAATGGTAAACCCTGTCCTTATTTTGAAATCAATAATAGTCAAAGGAAGAGTAACTAAGAGGTAGATCAGTTGCAGAAACAAAATGAATACTAGGGATAAAATTTGTCTTTACCTTTGAGAAATATCCTATGTTCAGGAAAATTGTCTCTTTTCTTCAAAATGTTTTTTTCTGCTTCAGGTTTTATTCATTACATTGAAACAATATAGTGGTTCTAGTTGAGTCACTATACCTCAATGATAGTATATTTTATTTGTTCCAAATTTCCTATACTGGGATTTTTCTCCTTCTCCTCCTCCTCCTTCTCATTCTCCTCCTCATCCTCCTCCTCTTCCTCCTCCTCCTGCTTCTCCTCCTCTTCCTTCTTTTTTTGGTACTGGGAATCGAACTCATGACCTTGTGCTTGCTAGGAAGGTGCTTATGCCACTAAGTTATATCCTCAGCCACTGAGCTATATCCCTGGCCCAAGGAAAGACATTCTTAGGGGAAAACTAGAAAACTATCCAGTCAAAGACTATAATGTTGAGGCAGGAGTATCACTTGAGCCCAAGTTTGAGATCAGTTTGGGCAAAATAGGGAGACTCTGTCTCAAAGCAAATAAGCAAAGAGATTGGGAGGGAAAAAACAGACACCCCCCACCAACTAGAAGAATAAAATTGGTTCAGCTACTGAGAGAGACAGGATAGAATATGAGAGATAGGAGAGAGATTTAATGGCAGATGTGTTCAGGTGACATCCAGTTTTTTACCTATTCTGGTAAACATTATAGTTTTATTTGAGCCCCCCTCCCCCCATTTTGGGAAGATTTCGGGCCTCTTGATCTCCCTGTGAAAAATGAGATGGCCATCCTTACCCTCTTTGTAACCTTCTTAAAAATTATTTGCAGTCTTTTTCATTGACTTTTTGTCTATGAGAAAAATAATGAATGCCCATGTTTCAGTTATAACAAACTGTATTCCTGACTAGACAGGGAAGGAAGTGTCTTTGCACTGAAGTTAATGCTTGTTTTCTCTAAGTCTTGTCATTTAATACAGGTATGAAGGTTGTACTAGATGTTAGAAATTTACTCTTCAACTTTATAAATATGTCACTAGATTTAACATAACACAAAAGTTACTTGATTGACTTACTGTTGCTTAATAGATATCAAGATCAGCTGAATATAGTACCTATCAATCCAATGAATGTTGTAATGACTGTTTCCCATTGCCATGTACACAGCAGATGCTCAGTGGTTATTAAGTTTTCTTTTTTACTTAATAGTGAAGTTAATAATGAAATTTTTAAGTGGCAAAATTACCATCTAGGATTAAATGTGTTAAATAAGCTTCTCGCTTTTTTTCTGAGTAGATTTTGTATTCTGTGGTGGCGTGACAACTAGTGGTCAACTTGTAACTTCAAGCTGAACTGAATCAGCATGGTGCTGGGGGTGGAAGGCCCCCTGAGCATGGTTGCCAACAGCATAAAAAGGAGAACTGGAGAAGAAGTGGTGGTGCTATTGGTTCTCCTGGAGAAGCTTGTCACACTGGCTTCCTGATATGAACTTGGCTGTTCTCATTGTCAGAGGAGTTTGGGACCTCATCGTGGTTGAAGATGGCTTTGGTACTTTTCAGGGGAGCTCTGGCCCTTATTTTGAGCATTGCTTCCTGATTTCAGTGCAGATCCCTCACCCTGCTGACACAGATCCTTCATCCTGCAGGTGCAGACTTCCTAGCTTCCACCACCAACTGACCTTTGGGCCTTCCCAGTGCAGATCCATGAAACAGACTTGCATGAGATGTTGTGGGTTCTAGGTTTTCAACTGGACTCATGCAAGACATTTCTGTGGGATCCAGACCCTCATCTGGATTCTTTGGGTCTTTAGTGTGTGGATAGATTTCCTGCACTCTTTTGTATTTGATTCTTTGGGTGACTACAGTAAAATAATCTTATAAATTATATGCCCTGTATTAAATTGTTTCCCTTGCACACCCTGACTACAACAAGTTCATATAAGAAGAGAGCTTTTTGGAGTTAGGAATAAAGCTCAGTAGTAAAGCATTTGCCTAACATGTACAAAGCCCTGGGTTTCATGCCCAGCACAAATATGGGTTAAAAAAAACCCCATACTTGGTACTGGGAATCAAACTCGGGGCCTTGTACTTGCCAGTCAGTCGCTTGTGCCACTGAGCTATATTCCTGGCCCTCTCAGCAAAAATAGATAGATAAGAGAGCATTATTATGATCTGATTACAATTAAAAATTCAAAAATTTTACAGCATGACTATTTTAATATTTCACATTTACATTTATTGCTTAATACCGTTAAATTTCTTTGGTGTCACTAGCAAGTATTTCAGGTACAAAAGAGATCCTTTTGGTCTGAAGCCAAAACTCTGTATTTGCCTCTTCATGGGATCCTCATCAATAAGCACACAATTTTGGGTAAGTCTGGCAAATTATAAGAATATTATCAGAGCTGCAAATACCTATGACAGCCTACTGAAAGACTAATTTATCTAGGGGACAATTGAGCACCTATGTCCAGCTGTAATGGGTTTATTATACAGTGGTGACAGACTGGCTGGCTTCTGCCCTCATGACATTTTCACATTTAGTGTGTTCATTCATTTGGCTGTGCAGTTTTGACTCTCTTCTAAGACTGTTGGAGAGAGTAAATAAGATACAAAATCTTTAGTAAATATTGTGAAAGGGTAAGAAACTGGCCTGGAGACTCACATATTTACATCTCCCAAGAATGTTGTAGGAAACATTCTTGCAATGCAGGCTGATGAGCAATTAAGCTATAAAATACTTAAGGCCTCTTTCACATCTAGGATTTTGTAGTTTGTAAAAAGTGGGAGTTAGAGAGTGAATCTCTTAAACAACCCCAAATCCAGAAAAATATAGACCTTAATAAGTGCTACTTGGCTTTGTAACAGGATCAAGCTCTAATAAGCAGACAGGTATGAGTTACGTCTACCACACTACTGAACCCTGTCCATCCTTAATTGTTTGTGCAAAGAAAGTCTAAAGATTGACAGAAAAGCATCATGGTGCTCCTATTGATCTCTGCTTCTGACTGAACTGGAGCTAGAGACTGATTAAGCTAAATGAGCTCAACTGAGAGCCGGGATGTCACTGTTTATGCAGAACCTGCACCTTTGCTTCTTGATCTACTGGAATTTTCTCTTGACAAAGCACAAACTTTGTACATGGGAAGTTTTGAACTGGTCTTTCTGGTGTTACATAAAAAATTAGAGTGTGCTCTTTTATATTCTAATTAAATACTAGCTTTGGGTAAGTCTGTTTTTCTTTCAGAAGTGACATGTTTAAATTTCATTTTTTTCACTTTTATAAGTACATAATGAGTACATTCACTATAGGGAATTAGTACAGTTACATAACAGATTTCAATTCTTTTCTTTTCCCCCTTCCCTGCATTCCACTTTTATTTTTCCAGTATCAGATTCATTTATTTATCTTATAGGACCTTATAAAGTCAATTATACATAGATTAAAAAATTAGACTAATGAGCCAAAGAACATATAAAACTTGTAAGACAACTGCATAGCTGAATGTTCCTGGAGTTGTTTCTGTGTCTTCTTTTCTGTTCCACTGATTCCTGAGTTTTTTTCTTGTGTTTATTTATTTTATTTTATTTTATTTTTGCTAGAACCATGCTGCTTCTATCTCGGCAGCTTTGTAGTATTACCTGAAGTCCAGAAATGTGGTCCTCCTTGCCTTGTCCTTGTTGCCCAGAATTGCTTTTGCTATTCTAGGTCTCCTTTGGTTTCATGCAAATTTGAAGACTGCTTTCTCTGGTTCTACAAAGAATATTATTGGTGTTTTTATTGGGATGCATTGAATCTACATAACATTTTTTTAAAAATATGGCTGTTTTGACTATATTGGTTCTGCCTATCCAGGAACAGGGGATATCTTTCCATTTTCTGATATCCTCTTTGATTTCACTTTACAGGGTACTATAGTTTTCATTGTTGAGGTCTTTCATTTCTTTGGTCAGGTTAATTCTTAAGTATTTCACTTTTCTTGATGCTATCATGCAGGGTACTATTTCCCTCATTACCCTTTTGGTGAGATTGTTATGGGTGTACAGAAGCACTGTTAATTTTTGAGTTTTGACTTTGTATCCTGCTGTATTACTGAATTTGGATATTAGTTCTAGGAGTCTTTCTGTAGAGCTTTTGGCATCTTCCATGTAGAGGATTGCATTATCAGTAAATAATGATAATTTAACTTCTTTCCCTATCCACATCCTTTTTATTTCTTTCTCTTGTCTTATTGCTATAGCTAATGTTTTGAGGACTATATTGAATAAAACTCAATATTAAAAAGTGTTTTATACTTAACATTTGGTAGCATTTCCTTATTGTCAAGAAACAAAATAGTAACTTTCTGTTTTGTTTAGTGGGAAGTGTTAGTTTTACTTCAGTGTCCCCTGTGGATGGAGGTATTTAAGCAGAGATTGGTATGGATTGATACAAACCAGAAGTTCTCAGACTGTGGCTTTCAGGCCAGCAGTGTTAACTATACCTGGGAACATGACAGAAATTCCCCTGGTCCAGGCAATTCTGATGCCTGCAATATCTCAAGAACCCCTTCATAAAATCATGAATCTTGAGTCAGTAATTCTCAAGGAGGAGGAAGAGGCTGGAGAGTATCAGCGACACCAGGGTTTCTTTGTTCCTTCTTTTCTCAGGTTCATAGTCTTTCTTTCCTATGCTCTTCCTAAAACCATTATTGCACACTGAGCAGTTACTTAGGAATATAGAAACACATCCTTGAATGTAGTACTGCGAATCACTGAACTAGATGAATGACATTTTTAAAGAGATAGTTCATCATCATGGAGTGATTTTCTAGTGACATTTTTAGATACTTTTAAGTTAGATTTGTAAATTTTGTTTTCATCCACTATAGTTACAGTGATAGGTTGTACTTATTCTTATGAGTCAAACAGAATAGAAGACATATATTTGTGTTTTAAACTAGGATTAGCCTCTGGTTGTAGACCTTTCCTAAGAAATGTGAAAATGTTTCTACTCTTTTCTGAAGGAAAGTTTTAAATTCTATTATATGGTGTTTTGCATTTTGAGTTTCTCAGAGATAAACCAGTCATTCACTGGCCTTGAGAAAAGTCAGTACAATGGTTTAAATGATCATGTAACTTTCGAATCTAAACTATGGGCACAAATCCTGGCCCTGGCATGCTACCCATGTGACTTAGGAAAATTCTTGTACTTCTCTTGGTCAGTTGATTCATTTGGAAAACCATGCTGGGGATAATGCCTACTTTTTAACTTGTTTTAAACATTTAATAAATTGATGCCTGTTAAGTGCCCTGGCCATTGATAAGGGCTCAAAAATATTAACTATTACTATTGAAGACTGTTTTGTAATGAAATTAAGTTATCTATTATTGTGAAGATAACTAATTAGAATAATAAATGGGTAATTTTATCTAGTCAGACACACAGATTCAAATTCATGGTATGTGTCTTACTGTGACTAATTTAACCATTCCTATGTCTTAATTTTTTTATCTTTGAAATAGAGACTGTCAGGCCCGACCTAAGAACCATCTTCCCAATAGACACGGTGCCCTCTACACACATCAGGAATCCATGCTGTCTTTGGCAAACAAAATTGATGGCCACAAGGAAATTTAGAACTGGACCTGCAGTCACCCTGACCCGAAGTCCCAGTTTCACATGCGCACCTGTGCTGTTCATCCTTGCAGCTTTGACCTCAAACATTTCATCCAGATTCCTTGGAAGTATGATCTCCAACACCAAACCCTGTACAAACTTAGCCTCCCCTCCACGTATTTGCTGGCATCATTCCAATATCAACCTGCTGGTACTTAGATGAAATTAAATCTATTCTTTCCCACAGTCCATTAATTAACAGAAACAAGGCCATTGACTTTGTAGGACTTTTATGAACAGAGCCAAGAACTTTTGGAAGAGGTTGATATATTCAATACAAATGGTTATTTTTTTTAATGCTATTTGTTTTTCTTCAACTAAATTTTAAATAGTAACTTTCCTTCCTATGGAAAGCTAGGGAGTCTAATTTAGAGGAGTGTGTATATGCTGTGGAATGGCCCATATGCCACTTTGCTATTAGGATATGACTCATTATTTCTAAACTTAGTATTGTTTTATTTGTATGCTCTTTGCTTTGCCCAGAAATTCCTATATTCAGATCCAGCCCTAAATTCTCTATAATGAAAGCAACTACAATTAAGTGCATTTTTTGAAGCCACCACAAATCACATGAGATTATCAAGCAGTAATGGGAAAAGGATAAATATTTCAGTGAGCACCTGTGGCATTTTATACTTCTACAGAGTTCTAGCTCCTAAAGTTTTTGAATTTCATTATATTTTTATTTTTTTATTTTAAAAAGAAAAACTAAAACAAAATTTCAAAGCATGATAATAAGAGGGTAATAATGGTTAATACATTGCATATTGTTATCTTTAGTTACTCAGAGTACAAGATATAGGTGTTTAATTGTCAAAACAATATTAGCACAAACCTTTCTTCTCAATGAACTAAGAGAAAATACTAGTATAACTATCTCAATTATCATACACACACACACACATTATAGAGTACTACTCGACATATATATATATATATATATATATATATATATATATATGCTTTTTGCTTTTCCCTTCAGCTTTTCATACTAGGGAGACAATACAATGTTTGCACATGTGCATCTGGTTTATTTCACTTATGCATATGGTTTTAAATTGCATCCATTTACCTATAAAAGTCTCCAGTTTATCCTTCCTATGACAGAGTAGTACTCCATTCTATAAAAAGACCATATCTTTTTTATTCATTCTTCAGTTAATGTTTTTATTCATTCTTCAGTTGATGTTTCAGTTGGGTATTTGGGTTGTTTCCAAGAACTAGTTATTACAAGTTGTGCTGCTATAAACATGGGTGCACACATATCACTGTGGTATGATGTTTTCAACTCTTCTGGGAAGACACCCAGCCAGAGAATAGCTGGGTCAAATGGAACCTCTGATCCCAGTTTTTTGAGGAATCTCCACACTGATTTCCGTAGTGCTTACATCAGTCTACACTCACACCAACAGTGGAGAAGTGTTTCTTTTTCCCCACAACCCCTCCAACATTTGTTATTGGTTGATTTCTTGATAATAGCCATTCTTTCTGGGGTGAGATGGAATCTCAGTGTTGTTTTAATTTGCATCTCTTGAACGATCAGTGAAGTTGAACATTTTTCACATATTTATTTGCTGTTAATATTTCTTCATCTGAGAAGAGTGTATTCATTTCATATGCTCATTTTTTGATTGAACCTTTAAATGTGGCAGAACTGATTTTTTTGAGTTCTCTGTATACTCTCGATAGTAATATTTTGTCTGAGGTACAGCAGGCAAACATTTTCTCCCATGCTGTGTGCTGTCTCTTCACTCTGTTGGTAGTTTCTCTTGCTGTGCAAAAGCTCTTCAATAGGGTGAGATCCCAGTCGTTAATTCTTTGTGATAGTTCCTGTGTAATTGGGGTTTTGTTCATAAAGTCTTTGCCTACAGCAATGTCTTCAAGTGTTCTACCTACTCTATCTTCCAGCAGATTTAATGTTTTTGCTTTAATATTTAGATCATTGATACATTTCAAATTTAGTTTAGTGCATGGTGAAAGAGATGGGTCCAATTTTAATCTTTGACATGTGCAGAGTTAGTTTTTCCAGCATCATTTATTAAAGAGGCTATCTTTCTTCCAGTGAATGTGTTTGGCACCTTAGTCAAAGATAAGGTGGTTGAGTATGTCTGGAGTTGTTTCTGCATCTTTGAATATGTTCCATTGATCTTTGGGTCTGGTTTTTTTTTCCCCCCCAGTACCATGTGATTTTTACCACAGTAGCTTTACTGTGTAATTTCAAATCAGGAATTGTGATGCCCCTTCCCTTGCCTTTTATGCCCAGAATTGCCTTTGCTATTCTAGGTCTCTTCTGGTTCCAACTGAATTTTAGGATTATTTTCTCTAATTCTGTGAGACATGCTGTTGGAGTTTTGGTTGGAATTGCATTAAATTTGTATAACAATTTTGGAAGTATGGCCATTTTCACTACACTGGTTCTTCCTCTCCTCAGCAAGGGATATCTTTCCATTTTCTGATATCCTCTTCAATGTCCTCTTTCAGAATACAGTAGTTTTCAATGTAGAGATCTTTTACATCCTTAATTAGATTGATTCCTAGGGATTTCATTTTTTTTATGCTATTGTGAAAGGTGTTGATTCCCTAGTTTCTCTGTCAGTGAGTTTGTTATTCACATACAGGAATGCTATTGATTTTGAGTCTTGACTTTGTAAGCAGCTATGCTATTAAATTGCTTATTAAATTAGTTAAATCTAGAAATTTTTAGTGGAGTTTTGGGGCCTTCTGTGTAAAGTATTATGTCATCTGCAAATAATAATATTTTGACTTCTTCCTTTCTTATCCTATCATTATTCCTTTGATTTATGTCTCATCTAATTGCTCTAGTTAAAGTTTCCAGGACTATGTTGAATAAGAGTGCAGACAGTTGGACATTCTTGTCTTGTTACTGATGTTAGAGTGAAGACTGTCAGTTTTTGTCTATTAAATATCATGTTGGTTCTTGGTTTGTCATAGATGGCTTTTACCAGATTGAGATAAAAACATCTATTCTACTTTCTGTAGGATTTTTTTTATCATGAATGGGTGCTGAAACCTGTCAAAAGCATTTTCTGCATCTATTGCGATGATCATATGATTTTTGTCCTTGGCTCTGTTAATATGGTGTATTGCACTTATTGATTTACGTATATTGAGCCATCCTTGTATTCCTGGGATGAATCCCACTTGATCATGGTGTACAATCTTCTTGATGATTTGCTGCAGTCTGTTTGCCAGTATCTTATTGAGGACTTTGGCATCAATGTTCATTAGGGAAATTGGCCTGTAATTCTCTTTTTTGGTTGGGTCCTTCTCTGGTTTTGGTATCAGGGTAATGTTTCCAAGAATGAATTCAGAAGTACTGCTTCCCTTTCAACTTCATTAAAGAGTTTGAGAAGTAGTGGGTTTAGGTCTTCTCTAAATTTCTGGTAGAATTCAGCAGCAAATCTGTCAGGGCCTGG
>RJWT010036769.1:0-13189 GCA_004365215.1 Cuniculus paca | reverse complement strand
ATTTTTTTTAACGATGTATAATCTGAGAAAACCATCTGTTTGCCAGGCGTGGTGGCTCACGCCTGTAATCCCAGCACTCGGGAGGCTGAGACAGGCGGATCGTTGTGAGTTTGAGACCAGCCTGGGCTACAAAGTGAGCTCAAGGCCAGCCTGAACGGCATAGTGAGACCCTGTCTCAAAAAGAGCAGGGCTAGGGATCTAGCTCAGCAGCCTAAGTGCCTGCCTGGCAAGCGCAAGGTCGTGGGTTCAATCCCTGATGCTGCCAAACAAACAAACAAACAAACAAACAAAAAACCCATCTGTTTGTGATGTGAACAATTTTCCTAGAATTTACTCCAATTTTTTAGACATTAGACACCTTTTGATTTTCTATCATTGTTACACAAACATGCACTCACAAGTACAGATAAAACATTCTATGAAATGTATTTAGTGGACCCAGATGCTCCATTTAGGAATTTTAAGAACCAAAGACTACATGAGAATACTTCACAAATGTCTTTTGTGTTTTATTATAAGTAATTGAGATATTTTCATATACATAGCTATCTAAATAAGTTTTTCAAATTTACCACTATATTATGCACAAAATGTATAACATCTGGCAAAAAGGAATTATTGAACTAAAACAATGTTTTCTGGAGAATAAAAAAAAATTTAAAAGCTGCTGGGCCTGGTGGCGCACACCTGTAATCCCAGCACTAGGGCTGAGACAGGAGGATCCTTGCAATTTTGAGACCAGCCTGGGCTACAAAGTGAGCTCAAGGCCAGCCTGAATGGCGTAGTGAGACCCTGTCTCAAAAAGACAAGGGCCGGGGATTTAGCTCAGTGGACTGAGAGCCTGCTTGGCAAGCGTGAGGTCATGAGTCTGATTCCCGGTGCTGAAAAAAAAAAAAAAATTAAAAGTTATGCTCAGTACATGAAAGTTGAATCTATGTGTTCTTCAACTAAAGCTGTTTTAAAAATCTGTGTAGAGATTTGTAGGTCTTGGAACTTGAAAATTTACATGGAATCCAATGAATTATTTTTGAGTAAATTTTGAACTCACTGTAAGAAATAGATCAAGATGGTCATTTTTGTTTAGCTTTGGATGAAAATTTCCACACCTGTTCATAGACAGTGAAGACAGCTATTTTGGGCTTAATCTCAAAGAAGGACCCCAACCACAAATCCCAGGACAAGGTGTTAGGAATAGATAATTCATATGCAAATGACATTCCACATATAAAGGAATGCCCAGAGAAGTGTGGGTTTAGCAAAAAACTAAGATGGCAGTTGAGAAGATAGGACCTCCCTGACTTCATTCAATGAGGGGAAGAGGGAGGCAGCTTGCAAGCCATGAACAGAAACTTCACTTATTGTTTGGATCAGTGGCACCTGGGTTTGATCAGAAAACCATTTTTGCACAATCACCGTCAAACTTTTACTTGTGGTGTACTTTACATCTCTCACTGCTTTTACTTTTGAGGTCTGGATGATGGGGCTCTCCCACTGTATCTAGAAGCAAATTATCCTGGATAATACAGATGCTCATAAGAAATTTACTTGTAATGTTATTGTCAGCTGAGTCAATTAAAAATATAGGCAGTTAGGGTTAGGCCCTCAAAGGAGCCAGTGCAGACGAGATATCTTGTGATCTTGAAGGAGACAGACACCTCCCACTGTGTAGGCCAGACCTCAAGACAAAATGATCAAAGAAACACACCCACATCCTAAGAATCCATATTGTAACTGGGTCTCTATTACCCTGAGGAAGCCAGGAGTCACAATCCCAATCCCCTAAAGGAAGTTATTGTTGTGTGTTTTTGCCTACTTTCTACTTGACTCTTCCCCATTTGTCCCCGATTTAATCAATTTTACCTGTGCGATTAATCTTACTGGTTCACCATAGTTTTGTCCTACCTCATGCCCACCTTGTGAGTTCCCATGTTTTCCCCACCTTAGACCTGCCTCACATTGTGGTTTTACTGTATAAAAGTTTCTTGAAAAGATAGTCTTTGGCAACCCACTCAAGACCCCTTCTGTCTGTTTCTCAGACAGAAGCTTTGTTTCTCTCAATAAACATATTCTGCTCTTAACCTCTGTTGTTCCTAAAATTCATTCTTTGATTTTAGAGAACACAAATTCATATCAGTCATATAGTAGGTTGGGAGTTTCCTTCCTCTACGTCATTTGGAGGTCTTCCACCGAGATCATTGGATGGAGGTAAGAGTTTGCTTTTGTTCATAGACTCTGGACTGGGTCTTATTTAGGTAACAAGTTTTTATGCTTCAAATTTTTGTATGCCTTTGTCCATTGCTTATAATTGCTTATATTTTGTCTGTTACATAGTTTTATATGTTATGCCTTTGCCCATTGCTTATGCCATTGCTTATAATTGCTTATGCTTTGTCTGGTATAGGTTTGTTAAGCTGATGATATATCTAAGTTAAAATGTGGGATGTTTATAAAGTTTTGTTCTTCTACATGTTGCATTGAAACTAGTTACTAAATTTACTGATATTTCTTGCTTGATTTTGTTTATAGAGTAGTGCTAGAGAGAGTAACATTAGAATTCCCCTGGTAGACTTTTATAAAGTTTCTGTAAAATAGGTGTTCTTAAAGGAAATCTAGCTCATACTTAGAAAATATACATGCCTATATAATAAAATATGGGACTTCTTCCATCATTTAAAAAGCACTAGGCTGGTGGCCATTCTTTAAGACTTGGAGGACAGGTTTCATTGAGACAGTTTGGCTCTGATCCTGCTCTACAGGCTAGAGGAAATGTCAAGCCTGTTCTGCTTCAGTTTCCTTTCACTGGCTTTACTTCTAATCTTTTCCCCCAGTTTATACTTTCCTTTTTAGAGGCATGTAAAATCAGAAAAAATTCTATAGACTATTCCAACCTTTTTCTCCTACTATGTTAAGTCCGTAGAAAATGAGTGTTTGCTAATGCTAAAGATGGGGATGTCATCTTAGATGAGGGACACATACTGTCTCTGTGTCAGATGAGACATTGGAATTTTCCCCTTGCAGGAGAACACTCATAAAAGCCATGTCTGGGCTTAGTGTTCTGGGCAGGTCTCCTCCAGGAGGCTAAACCTGAGACACAGTGGAAAGAACTGATTTCCGGGTGAAACCAGAAGTAGTTATTTCCAAAAGCAGCACACTTAGGGGACCAAAAGACATTTAGCCTAAGGGAGACTTTCCCACCTTTCATTTATATGAAAATACTTCAATAATAAGTTGTAGACTTAAAAACCTTCATTGTAAATTTATAAAGCACTAGGTAATTATCTTGCTCAACCTTTTAACTATCCCTTGTGGAACTCTGATGAACAGTGCTTACTCTGCCAGCTAATTAAATGCTCCTACAGCAGCTGCCACTCTTAAATGCAGAAGACAGGTTTCTCCAGCATCTTTGGTGAATCTCCATTGAAGCCAATGGACAATGGAATCAATAGAATGTTGACCAGACAGACAGCTGGATTCCTTTCTAGAGACTGCTCTTCAGTTGTGTGGGCCAATACAAACTGAGAACAACTGAGGGGTTATGGACAGGACACCCAAAGGTTCCTCAGTAGAAACTGACTTCCCAACTACAGAGAAATCTTCACTTGTCTATCATACTTATTTCTCTGCTAGTACACGAAGATCTCTCCCTAAGCTTTTCAGTGGGTGCTAAGATCATTTAGACTACCCCTTCCTTCAGAGATTAGGGTGAGGCACCCTGCAACAATTGTTTACATTTCACAGAGGGTAGTAGGGAAATGATTTCCATTTGTGCGTTACCTATGTTAATTAAGAGTAAATAGCCTTTTCTTGTATGTGTGCATAGAGGAGTGATGTGCCTTTGCTCACATATAAAATGTGATTTCTAGGTAATGTTTTTAACCTGTGAGCTTCAGTGATATAAAAATTTAAATAAAGCATAGCCTTGTCCTGTTACTAGGAAAGGTTACGTAGGTAATTAGATGGAGGACACAAATGTCTGGAGACTTCTTTGCCCTAGTGCACAGGGCAAGGCTCCTCCAGTCAGTTGTTCTATCTCTCTAAACATGAGCTCCTTTACAACCTGAAAAGTACTCTTAACTACTTCCAACTCTCCTTTTTACATATGCTTTCTTCCAATGAACAAAAGCAGTAGTTTATTACAAAGTTATGTTTCTTTCTTTAAACATTCCTGTCACAGTGGAAACAAAGTTCACAAGCTACTGGCGAAGATAAAATTTTGTGCCAGTTCGAGGGTGGATAGGCTGGTTGAATTTTGTCTTCTGTTCTATCCAGATGACATCCATCTGCCCTAAAGTGTAATTAAGCTGAGGAGCACCTTGAGGACATTATCAAATAGGAATAAGAAAGGGATGCCTAATTATTTTCTTTTTGCATAGATAGGTAGCTCAATGTCCAAGTGTCATGCAGTACAGGTCTAGAGACATAGCGAAAGGTCCTCAGTTCAATTCCTGATACTGAAAAAAAAGGTCTCATACTCTTACATGTTGCTTTTTACATTACAGGCATGGGTAACTCAATGTCAAAGTCTTTTAGTCCTTTGGAATGCATTTGTAAGCACTGGAAGATATTCGACACTTACATGTTGAAAGTTTGATATTTCTCTGCATGTATGTGTGGCCTACCTACCCTCTAAAGCCAAAATGAAATTCAGAAGAAAATATCAATTATGATTCTATTTTATAACTCAAGGCATACTGCAAAAAAGAGGAAAAATGATCAAAATTATCTTATGTGTAGACTTGCTTTGCATTGAGAAATCCTTCTTATTTATATTCTAAATGTAAATGTGAGCCACAGGAAAACCCAGCACCTCAGGCCTTTAAGGCACTTAGTACCCCAGAGCCTGAGACTGCTCCCCCAAACTTTTGGGACCTGAGGACAAGACAGCCTTATTCACAACTGTACCCACCATTACTGAACCTATGTAAAACATTTCTAATTAGAGAATGCATTCTAAAAACCTTTTAAAAATTAAAGCTGGGAGAATGGTAATATCTTTGTTTTAAAAAACAAAGCTGTGGGCCAGGGAAAGAACCAGGAAATCAGCCTTCCTTTCCCATGAGCCAGCAGTAGCCATGGACTGGGAAAAGAACCAACAAGTCAGCTTGCTTTCCTGTGGGCCATCAGCAGCCATGGTCTGGGAAAAGAACCAGGAAGTCAGCCTGCATTTCCCATGTGCTAATGGTGGCCATGGGCCAAGAAAAGAACCACAAAGTCAGTGTGCCTTTCGCATGAGACAGCAGTGGCTACGGGCCAGGAAAAGAACCAGGGAGTCAGCTTGCTTTTGCCACGATCCAGTGGTAGCTGTCAGCAGGGAAAAGAACCAAGAAATCAGCCTGCCTTTCTGATGGGCCAGCAGCAGCCATGGACTGGGAAAAGAACCAGGAATCAGTCTGCCCTTCCCATGTGCCAGCTAGTGCGCGGGCTGGGACACAAGAAGGGATCCCCCATGCCTGGTAAGCAACCAGCTGAATTGGAGGAACACAGGCTAGGATGATTGCAAGCTGACTTCTTGGTTCTTTTCCCAGTCCATGCCTGCTGCTGGCTCATGAGAAAGGCAGGCTGATTTCTTTGTTCTTTTCCCACTTGCAATTAAGTTGTTTCAAAATAACGTAATGCATGTAATGATTGATTGACTTTGCAGGCCTGGGGCCTGTAGTCTAAGCATCTGTTTAGAGGATAACAATATGCAATATAGCAACTATGGGGATTTCCTTTTTCCTTTTTTTGAAATTCAATGTTCTTGTTGTTTTGTTTTGTTCCTATTGTTTTGTTTATTCCCATCATAATAAACAAAATAAGTAAATAAATAAAACAAGGCTTTAAGTGTGCATTGGTTTTGTTTTTAATTTTTTTTATTTTGAAGAGAATAAAACCAAACGAAATAAAACAGAATAGAGTCAATCAAGGAAAACAATGAATATGGTAAACGACTTAAAACAAGATAAAAGGAAAATCAATAATGGCTACCATAATGCCTCTTGTTATCTTCAAAATAACTGACCATACCATCAGGCATGATAAAGTCAAACAAAAGAGAACAGAATAGTACCAATAAAAATAAAACCATGAAAGCAATACAGGACTTCAAAACAAGATAATAGTAAAACAACAGTGGCCACCATAATGCCCCTTGTTATCTTCAAAGTAGCTGCCTATACCATCAGACATAATACAATCAAACAAAACAAAATAAAATTCAGTGAATCAAAACAAAACAATAAAAGCATTACAGGGCTTCAAAACAAGACAATAGGAAATCAATAATGGCTACCATAATATATCTTGTTATCTTTGAAATAGCTGTCCATGCCATCAAATATAATGAAATCAAAACAAACAGAATAGAACAAACCAAACAGAACAATGAAAACAATATGGGTTTCAAAACACAATAATAGATTAACAATGGCCACTGCCTTCCCTTTTTAGACATTTCCTCCCCTTTCACTTTCACAATATGTATTGTGCATTTTGTATCGTACTAACTCCTTTAGATTTTTATACTTCGGAGACAACATGACATTCACTCACATGACTGAACCATTTCATCCATGAGCATGATCTCAAGTTGTATCTATTTACCTACAAGAGCGTAGAGGTTGTCTTCCTTTATAGCTGAGTAGCTTTCCAATGTATAAAAATACCATAACTTTCTTATCCATTCTGCAGTTGATGGGCAAGCTATGCCTACTTTTTCTGGTTCCCCGTCACATAGAGCATTGTTCTCTCTCCTTTGACTTTTAGTCTATGAATTTTCTTTCGAGTTAAATGTGTTTCTCATATGAAGTATATTGATGGATCCTGTCTCCTGATCCACACTACCTGTGTCTCTTTCCATTGGTGAGTTGAGGCCATCTACATTAATGGTTATGGCCAATACACTCTGGTTCTTCTCTGCCATGCTATTTTCCTGCCATTGGCTCCCTACATTTCCCCTCTATTCAGTTGTCTGCCCTGCTTGATGATCCTCCTCTGCCACTATTCTTGGAAACATAGTCATTTTTATCTCTCTAGAATGTCCTTCATCATTCTTTGTAGAGTTGGTTTGGTGATCATGATTTCCTTCAGTTGTTCTTTGTTGTGGAAGTATCTTGTTTCTCCATTAATTTTGAAAGAAATTTTTTCAGGATACATCAATCTGGGTTGGAAGTTGTTTTTTTTCAGGACTTGCAGTACTTACTCCAGCTTCTTCTTGACTTGATGGTTTGTGTTGAGAAGTCTGTCGTGATTCTGATTGGTTTTGTGATCTGTTTTGTTTCTCTAACAGCTATTAATATTCGTACTTTTGTTGAGTTTCTGGGATCTTGATTATTATATGTGTGATTTGTTTTGGTTATGGCTAGCTGGAGTCCTATGTGCCTCACTTATCTGGAAGTCGCATGCTTTTACAATGCTTGAGAAGTTTTCTACTATTATTTCTGTAACTAGACTTTTTATGTCATTTGTGTTGAGCCCTGCTTTTTCACTGACATCTCTTCTTTTTCTTCTTCGGCCCGGGGGATGGAACTCATGACCTCGCTCTTGCCAGGCAAGCACTTAGGCCACTGAGCTAAATCCCCAGCCCTTATCTTTTTGAGACAGGGTCGCACTATGTCGTTCAGGCTGGCCTTGAGCTCACTTTGTAGCTCCAGCTGGTCTCGAACTCTCAAGAATCCTCTCTCAGCCTCCCAAGTGCTGGGATTACAGGCGTGTGCCACCAGGCCTGGCACCACCTATTGTTCTTAAGTTATGTTTCTTTGGGCTGTCTTGTAGTCACTGAATTGCTACTTCCTAGTTCCTTGTTATTTTTAAGAGATCTTTCCTTTTGCAATTGCAAGCTGCAAACCTGTCTTCAAAGTTTGAAAGTCTGTTTTCAGTTTCTTTGAAATGGTTTTGCCAGCTTTCAAAGGAGTTTTTTGTTTGTTTGTTTTTCAGAACCAGGGATCAAACTCACAACCTTGTGCTTGCCAGGCGGTTGCTTATGCCACTGAGCTAAATCCCCAGCCCTTGTGTTTTTGAGACAGGCTCTCACTATGCAGTTCAGGCTGGCCTCCAGTTCAGTTTATAGCCCAAGCTGGTCTCGAACTTGCAATGATCCTCTTGTCTCAGCCTCCTGAGTGCTGGGATTACACAAGTGTGCCACCAGGGCTGGCTTCAATGGAGTTTCTAATTTCCTGGATGTCTCTTTGAATCTGTTTCATGTATTCTAAATCTTTTTTATATTTTTCATTCAAGGTTTCCCTCAGTTTCCTATGCTTCTCTATTTTTTTAACCTATATCTTCTTAAGAGGTGCTTAGCAATTCTTTTATTATTGTTTTCATTTCTTCCTTTACCTGAGATAGTATTAATATTGTAATTTCTTTTGTGGCCTCATGAAATTGTTTCTTTACTTCAGTTGCCAGCACTTCAGAAACTTCTGGTGTGTGACTCCTGATACCTTCCAAGTTTACATCTCCTTGACTTGCTCTGCTTGATTTAGAGGTCAGAGACTGTCTTTTCCTTCTTCGTCTTGACATATTCCTGGTTTGTTCTGGACAAGTGCGTAATGGGGTCCCAGGCACTTCCTGCATTGGCTACAATGCGCTAGCACACTGATGGCTGCTGGAGTGTGCATGGGGGAGGGACTCGAGTGTGGATCTGTTCTTAAGAAACTGTAGAAAACAACATTTAAAAGATTTAAAATTTTCCAAATAATTTCTAGTGTTTTCCAGTCTTGTTAGAATTAAGATTTTAAAAACAATTTAAGTCTCATCTCTATATGGGTACACATGCTGGTAACCCCAGGACTTGGAAGGATGGCAGAGAAGGATCTCCACAAGTTTGAGCCCAGCCTGGACTACATAGTAAGTTCAAGGCTTTATTGAACTATGTAGTGTGACTCTGTCTCAAAATAACAATGACAAAAATTTACATCTTACAAAATTCATATATATTTAGATAGTTGCTTTGACTTATCTTTTACATTTCTAGTCATGTAAAGTAGTATTACATAATTTTCCTGATTTTTCAAAAGTTTATTGTTCAAATATAATAAAACCTGTCATGACTGTTGTTAATACTCGGTAAAAGTAACTAAACTGCTTTGCTACATTACTGCTTTGTGTGTTGCTTATAGCAGTATAAGTGACAAAAGCCATATTTCTCTGAGATAAGACAATCTTGCTCAAAATGTGTGTTCTTAGTTGGTAAAATACACTTTAAATTTTACATACTGTTCAAAATTATTTACAGTTCTGTGTATGTACTTAAAAATCCTAAAGTTATTACTAAACCATAATTCTTGGTCTTAGCGTTAGTAAATTGTGTGCTTTTTCCCAAATGGTGGTTCCCTTCAACTTACAAGATGATATCTGGTCTCAAATATCCCAAAGAAACAATTGCAAAGTAGCATCTGAATATGTAGCTCATGATGCACAGAGTTAGGCTGATGATGTTATATAGGCTAAATTCTTCACATTTTATGCTTAATAGAACTACATATATAGCACCAGGAAACAAGTTATGATTGTGACAAAAAGCTTCTAGAATTCCTCCTGAAAAACAAAGATAGCACTATATTTTTTAATGCTCAGAAAAAAAAAAGTAAAGAAGTTTCCCTTTCCATTTCTTGGACACAAGATAATTACAGTCCTTAAATTCTAAGCATGAAATACCATAAGTGACACAAAATTTATCAAAAATATTCAGAAATATTTTTGAATTTTTTAAACAGATTTGACATGGCTGGCAATGAACACAATAACAGGAAGAGTTGATGGATTACCTGCTTATGGTGGTAAATTGTGCATTTTATTTTATTTTATTTTTATTTATTTATTTAGCGGCACTGGGGATTGAACTCATGACCTTGCGCTTGCCAGGCAGGTGCTTAGGCCACTGAGCTAAATCCCTGCCCTTGTCTTTTTGAGACAGGGTCTCATTATGCCATTCAGGTTGGCCTTGAGCTCACTTTGTAGCCCAGGCTTGTATTGAACTTGCGATGATCCTCCTGTCTCAGTCTCCCAAGTGCTGGAATTATAGGCCTGGGCCACCATCCCTGGCTAAATTGTGCATTTTAGATGCTGTTATAGTTGATACATTGTGTCAACTTGAGCAGTTTAGAATTTAACTGAGAGACTCAGCAGGGAGCCAGGGTTCTTTGTAAATATCCTCATGGTGTACAAAGGAGGGCAAGGACATCTTGTGAGTGCTACACCCACCCTGGGGGTGGGGGGGGGCATGTGTACAATATAAAGGTAGAGAAGAGGCTTACTTTTTATCTTTTGCTCTGGCTGCTGCCTTGAAGTGTTGCCCCAGTGCCATGCCACCCTGCCTTGGAGCTGATTATGGACTGAAATCTCCAGAAACTGTAAGCTAAATAAACCTTTCCTTGCTTCACTTTGGATGTCAGGTGTTTTGTCCTAGCAACGAGAGAAAAGTAACCGAGACAGAAGCTAAATAAATCTGACATCATCATCACTAACATTACCAGGTGCACTCTATGCAGATATAAGAACAAACTGTGAAATAAGAAACTGTAAACTGCATAAGAAAGTGTAAGAAAATCACTTTCTGACCTATGAGTGAAGAAAATGTCATAAACAGATGTGTAAAGTCACAAATGTTGAGGTGACTTTGGAAAGATGCTAAAGTGTAACCAGACTTCTGCTCTGCAAAAAAAATCTATGATGATATTAACTTCCAGTTTAAATGTCATGTAAAGTATTTTCATTCTCAAAAGTCACAAACAAATAACTGGAAGAAAAAATATTTTATTTAAAAACGTGTTCTTGTTGGAAATATGAACACATGATATATGGAAGAAATTCAGAGGAAAGGTCAAAATAGTTGAAATCCAAAAAATCCATCAAGTCACAAAAGGTCTGGTTTTTGCGGCTAAGAGAATTAGGAATTACTGCCCATGGGTGATGGTAGTGTGGATAGTCTGTGTTGCATTTTAAATGGACATAGCCTCTGTGCACTAGAAAGTATGCGCCTGATCATCTGTGGTATTTTCTTAGATCTTCTGTGTGGTCATCTGTGTTGCAAGAGAAAAAAGAGAGCAAGTAAGAGAGAACAAAAGAGAAAAGGCCTTTACTGAGGGCACGGGAGGGCTGCTGAGGAGAGGCAGGTACCCTTTAGAAGCATTAGAAAAAAACGTGAACTTTTTATCTGAAACTTGACAGGGAGGGAACTAAAGGGGGGGAGCAGAATGACACATTGACAGCTGATAGGAGGATCCTTTTGCACATGCGCGAAAAGCGGGAGGTTTGACTTGTGGGTTTAGGAAAAGAACACAAGGGGGCACTGTCCAACGCCAGAGGGAGCCCCTACATGAGGAAAAACCTTTCAGTTTCTAGGGCAAGAAAAAACAGCACTGCTGAGTATTTATATCCTTGACAAAACTGGAAAAGCCTGCTTTTACACTGCCTTCGCAGCGGCAAATAAGGTGTCATGATCCATTCACATGTTTTCTGAAGTATGGAAAACTCAGCAGCTGAAAACCTCTGACTTAGCTGGTGCAGTGAACATGGAAGTTCTGAATCATATTGGACCATGAGAGAATAAAAATGACTCCAATGGCGGTCATCTTTATCTTTGCAAAGCAAACCCCAGCCAAGAACTCTAACCAAATAATTCCCAGTCTGTACTTGCACGCTCTTTCTTCTTGTGCTCCCCCTGGTTTCATTTCAGATGCCTCTAGCGTGAGAACCTTCAAAGGCTCGAATGCTTGGTGTGCTATGATGACACACATGGGTGAGCTACAAAGGTCCAGCTAAGGGGTAGTGTGAACTGGAACTCTGAGCAACATGTCAGCTGTGTCCTTCATTTTTTGGGATTCTCCAGAGTACCAATGTGAAAGAGTTGTGCACTGTGTGGCAAATTCAGCAGAAGGTAGTGGGGAGGGCATGGCAGCCTCCAATCACACAGAGAGCACATAACAAAGGCTCATGATCACCTCTTTCCCAGAAAGTAGTAGCTTATTGCGAAGGCCAAAACAGCCAACTCACAAAGGAGACAGTGCTAGACAGGTATGTCCCTTAAACACAAAGGATGGAAATTACGAAGAGGCACAGGGTAAAGTCAAATATTTTCACCTAGGGATCAGGAAATTAGAATGGTTCCTAGAATCAGGATCAATTCAAATTAGGAATAGAAGTGTTTTCTCTTCAGCATTATACGTTGTTGGTGTCTTGTGATTGAACTTCTCAGCCCTGGATGTGTTCATTGACAATTTCTATCCTGTCCCCTTGTGCTGATGAAGCAAGTCAGTATCACCAGAGTGGAGACCTCTGTATAATATAGAAGGAACAACAAAATCTAAACAAACCAAACTGAAAAGAGAAAACATGGTCAAATTTGTGCTCTTGTATACAAAGACTACTCATGAGTCCCAGTTCAGTTTCCCTGAAACCCTGATCAATACTGCCCTCAACCCAGGAAACTATCAGATCAGTTTCATATTCTACACAGAAACATTTTACAAAGAGTTGACTGAATGATGTTTTATGAAGAGTTGACTTAATGCTGCTAGAGTTACCAAGGGAAAATACCTTAATCAACCCAAAGTCAGTTGAAAATAAATACTACTGACAATTCACTGAACACACCGAACCTAGCAAACCTTGTGATTAAATTTTGGCTACTTTAAAACAGCTCAACACACTTGTATTGACCTGTGTTGGAGAAATGTAATACATACCAAGTTTCATAGTGAAATACTAAATATCTCGTGGACTTCATCAAACATGGTGCACTGGAAATCACTTGCTGTTTTCATGAGGTTGTTTGTTGCTGACAGGCAGTGACTCACAGCTGCTGCCAAGCATCTTGAGCAAGTGTTGTATCACATATCACTAGTGCAAACAACATGAAATGCAACAATTGAGGTAAAGTTTTAACTGAATGCCTGTTTTTTCTTAATACTTTAGTGCTGGAGACTGAATGCAGGGCTTATGTATGTTACTCAAGTTACTTTAGGTTGGATACAGAGCACCACTATTTTTACTTTATGTTGTGTAGCATCTTGCTTCATTATCCAGGCCGTCCTTGGCATTGCAATTCTCAGACCTCTGAGTACCCAACAACTGACTTGTAAGCTGGGCACCATTTTGCCTCACTGAAATTTCATTTTACCCAACACTGCAGTGCTGGTTAACAGTGGTGATTTAAAACAAAACAAAATAAAACAAAGCAATAACACCCCCATTTTATCCAGGCATGCTGGCA
>RJWT010036768.1:0-13183 GCA_004365215.1 Cuniculus paca | reverse complement strand
TTTGATGGATGCAGTAGACTCTTACATCCTCCTGAAAATGTGAATTAAAATATTTGTTTTTCAGTTTTCTTATTTTCTTTAAGTATCATTATCCCTCGGGAAAGATTTTTCTCATTGTTTCTGATGTTAAATATTGTTAATTTAGAATCATAAATTTTGGTCATTCTTGGTAGTTCATTTTATATAAATGGTGATAGGAAGACTGGTTTCAGTGATATAGCAGCTAATACTGTACATGTCCTCTCTGGAATAATATTCACCAGTTTCCCTTACAAGTAGGCCTCTGCCTTCAACCACTCCTCACTGATCTAATGAGGATTCTGCTACTGCAGCTTCTCAGCGTATTAGCCTCCTTTGCAGAGGTGCTTACCTGCTGTACCTCCTTGTTTCCTGTGTGTTCTAAAAGTTCCTTAAATTCTGTCTTCCTCCACTTCCAGGACCTTCTACCCACACAGGAAACTCACAGGCTGGGTATTTCCTGATAAAGCTTTTCTGAGAGATAGCCAAGGGTTAGAAACGCTCCCACCAGCAACTCCAAATAAACCAGGAGAAAGGAGACACCTGACAGCCTTTGGTATTCCAGTGAAAGTTCTTTAGTGAATTATTCCACTTACCTCACCCCCAAAGTTCCCTCTGGGACTACTCATGCTAGATTATGACATAGCTCAGTAAAATATAGTACTTAAATGGTAAGTGCTGCTTTTATTCTAGGAACTTTCTGTTTACTGGCTTAGAAATATATCTTGGTTATGAATTGTTAATGCTAGTTGTTCTTCCTCTTCTTTCTTTTGGTTGCCATAATGCTTTCTAGCATATTCCTCTGAAGAAGGGAAGTCATTAAGTAAATGTATATAATTCAGTCCTCACTGGCCTAATTCATAAACTAATAAATTTTGTAGATTGGATAGCTTGGACTATTTGCTAAAGTGGAATTTTAGGATTATTTAAGAGGAAACAACAACCTTTCGGCTGAAACCACCATCTTCCAGTAATTTGCTAAAACGACGAACATAAAGGGAAAGGGGAAGAGAACCCAGTATATGATCTGTAGGCCTTTTAGCAAACATGGGGTTGTTCCTTTGGCCACATACATGCAAATCTACAAAAAGGAGTGATATTGTAGACATCAAGGGAATGGGTACTGTGCAAAAAGGAATGCCCCACAAAGGATACCATGGCAATACTGGGAGTCTACAGTGTTACCCGGCATGCTGTTGGCATTGTTGTAAACAAGTAAGTTAAGGGCAAGATACTTGCCAAGAGGATTAATGTGCGTATTGAGCATATTACATAAAGCGTCAAGTTAGCTTCCTGAGATATGTCAAGGAAAATGATCAGAAGAAGAAGGAAGCCAAAGAGAAAGATACCTGGGTTCAACTGAAGTGTCAGCCTGCCCCACCCAGAGAAGCACACTTTGTGAGAACCAATGGGAAGGACCCTGAGTGGTTGGAACCTATTCCCTATGAATTCGTGGCATAAACTGAGGATGTAGCTCTGCTGTTCAGCACCTAACTGGCAGGTAAATGTTCTAGGCTCTACTTAAAAAATCATCCTATGTTGTAAGGATGCTTTTCTTAATTGAACAGGTATGTGGTGCCTTTACCTCAGAAACAAATATTTGGAGCAGATTTTCATCCTATCTAGTTAATTGTGTCAGGTCTTTATTCTTCAGTGTTTTTCTTACTGAAAGATATTGCTGAGGTATTGTGTAAGTGTATACCCACATGGTCAAATATTTATGAAATATTTATATTTGCTTGAAGATCCTGTAAATCACCATGGGGAAAAGATGTATCAAAATAAAATGGAAGTCACTTCAGTTAAACAAATGGAAGTCATTTCAGTTAAATAAATTGTATAAAGGGGAAAAAAGATGAGGAAACAATAGTTTTACGTATAGCTTTTCACTGTCTAGTCTTTGATTAGGATCTCACATTTATTACTGAAAAGTCAATATGCATAAATTTGGGTATCCCTAAGGCCAAGGGAACAGAAGCATCTTTGTACAAATGCTCCTGCTGGGTTAGAAATGTTGTCAGAATTTCCTCAAAAAACTATCTCAGTGTTTGCCTTTGTTCTACTTTAAATCACACGGTAATTTGTTAAAGCTTTAAAAGTGTAATTTAATCTTGTTCAGTTTCCAAGAAGGGGTGAACATACAATGAAATGAATTAACTAGGCCAGTCATAATCAAACACTGCAGAAAGCCAGGCAGACCTACCATATGCCAAGGATGTTGCAAACAGAGCTCATCCTGCCTGGGAAAACTGCTACACTGTATGGAGAGGAGGGCGGGTAATTGTAGATGTAAGATATCCCTTAAGGAGGAAGCATAGCTCCTTTCAGGAGACTTGGTCATACACTTTTCAACACAGCACCACCAAGTTGTCATTGTATTTTATGAGTAGGTAAATTCTTCTGGGATTTATGGAAAAAATGGTGCCACTCGGTAGCCTCTTCTTATTCCTTGTCTTGGCTAAAGGTGGAACCTTCATTCTCATTGAGGACAATTGTTCTATGTAATAAAATGACACTCAATCTGGAGTAATCCTGTGTAGCTTCTAAATTTAAGCTAAAAAATTCTACTTTGAAGGAGTAATAATATATCATTGAGAACATAAGGTCTGGAATAGTCCTATAGGCTGATGTTGATACTGATGATTTATGGGACCTTGTGTGAGTGACTTCACTTCAGTAAACTTTGGTTTTTCCTTATCTGTAAGATGGGGATGATATAGTCCTGATATTAAAGTTGGGATTAAGTGAGATAACTAATATAAGTAAAGTGCTCAGCCCACTGAAGGGCACATTGTAAATTCTCAAAAAACACAAGTAATTATTAATATTATTGCTATTGCTATTAAAGCGATCAAAATGTCAAAAGTTTTCTTCATGCAACAAATATTTATAGAGCATTTTTGGTATGCCAAATCAAAAGTACTACAAATGGAAAATATCTTATTTACAGACTAATGATGGCGACTCCTACTTCTTGACCTCACTTCTTTAAATGCAGAATTTACAATGCATCATCCATGGAAAGATATTAACTCATTGCCCCATGTTTTCATTTTAACATACTTTAGTGATACTTAATGAAAAACTACGGCCCCTGATGGCTATCCAAAATAAAATATGGGGAGTTGGATTGTAATCAGGATTGTAGAAAAAAGAGGTCATTATTGTATGCTTCTGTGATATTTACACATGGATTATTATTTTTATTTTTGCTCACATATGATGTATGCTGATTTCCATGTATCTAAACACTTCTTAGTAGGTGATTTTGCTTCTGTGTATGCCTGTTTGCAGTCATGATTGCTTGTGTACCTCTAACAGCTAGAGAATGCATCACATCCGATGGTGGGGTGTAATGTGCTGCACTCTTCATCCCTATGCGAGTGCACTCCCGGGCCCACCTTTCTGGAGGATGCTGTCTGGAGCAGGGTGGATGTGGGCAGGGAATTGTCTGGGCTTTCCGTTAATCTCTGAGGATGGGAGGGTGATCCTTCCACAAATATGGGAATGGGGGCTGCTCTGAGGATGGCAAATAATAAACAATGAGGGTTTTTTCTTCCATCCTGGATTCCCCTCAGCCCTGCTCTCTGTAGTCCTCAGCAATAATTTAGCCCTTGTCTTTCTCACTGAAGGATTTAAATAGAATGACCTTAATTCTTGCTTTGTTTGCACTCTATCTTTTAAGGAGCTGCAATGAAGACCAAGACAAACAGTAGATTAACAGTGGAACCTTTTATAAAGCTGATAAGTTCCTAAAATATGCTGAAAGGAAACAAAACCAAGAAAAAAGAAAAAAAAGAGTGGAATGGGGGTGAGACAGCACCTTTGTCAGTGAGTTTTAAACAGTTCCATTTCTTTCAGTAGTTGCAGATATTGACCTTCCAGTAAAATATTTCTTTTGTGTGAGAAGGCTTTGCCAGGATTGCATTTATGGCATTAAGCAGGTGCTTGGTAAGTGTTTCTAAACAAATATTACTTCACTGCCTAATTTTGAGTTAAGGGGAGAGTTGTACAGGGATGAAGTCAGTTGCACAGGGATATCAAGTGGCTGACAGTCTCCAAATCAGAATTCCAAAGACGCTGTTCCATGTGGAGTCATTAAGAAGAGCAGAGCCTCTTAGAATCTCCTTCAGCTCCTCTGGATTTGAAGGAATTTACAGAGAAACTTCCAAGACACATCAGCTATATCCAAGTGAAAACCAGAGCATTATAGTGTGGCAGAGCTGAAAGTGTGTCTTTGGGAAGAAAAAAATATATATAAAGCTATACAGAAAACATTTCTGGGTATCGGCCTATATTTTATGGAATGGGAGGATATTCCTAAAATTGTTCAATTTAATTTAAAGTTAAATAAAAATGTGAATGGCTAGGGTGCATTAATAAGATGATCTACCTGCTTGTAATAATAGGATAATTCGCATCTCATTGTCAGAGCAGAAAGGCTTTCCATAAGGTTAATCATTAAACTCAGTTTCATTCTTTGATGCCATCTCACTTAGATGCTCAGCATCACTTGTCTGCCCTCCTTTTCCACTATGCACCTATATTTCAAATTTAGTTCCATTAGGTACATGCTCACACCAGTATGAAGCCTGATTCTATCATTTTCAAAGTGCTGAGCCATTTAAATACAGTACAGTCGCTGACCATATTTATTCCAAACATTTACACACATCCAGCTCCTTCTTAAGTAGGATTGGGTTTATTTTTAAATTATCTTCTCATTCATGTTCTATAAAAGCATCAAGAGAAGCTGTTCATAGTATTTAAATTCTGGTCCATAGATGCTGTTTCCTATTTCCTAGTGTGGCCATTAACTCCTAGCCTCAGCATTATTCCCAGCATGACATTCTTGCATTGAGACAGAAAAATTACAAATAGCCATTTTTTTCTCTTTCAGAAATTATATTACATGAAAGTGCCCTAGAGCTTTTGCTTTTGTGTACCTAATTTTAAGAACGTTTTTACAATAAGGGCCCCCAGAAAAGGAATATCAATGGAAAGTTAGGATTGTTGAAATAAGGTTAGTGCTTACCAAAATCTGTGAGGTGTGTATGATTTTCTTCACTGCATGTCAAATAGATTTATGTCACTTTCAGGGAAGTTTGCATCAGTATGATGAGTCTTACCATGACTCAAGCACTGACACTAACACCAGGGCAAGACTCACTGGTGATTCCCTCAGATCCTTGTCATAATCCAGTCCACAGATTCTCTTCCTAGTTCCACAAGCTCAGTCACCCATCAGTTTCTAGTCTCAGCTACTGAATTCACATACATAAGAAGTGCACAGATGCCCCAGAGATATAGATACCTTTCCTCTCTTTCTAGCCTTTCAGTGTAGAGATTGGCATAATATGAAATTTCTCTTTTCAGTTTTAAAGCAGTTGGACCAAATTACCTTTTGCTTAATTAAACAAACATCTATGCACCTGCTTTGGTCTCAACCTACCTTGTCTTATTGTGTATTGCTAAAAAAAAAAAAATCTCCCAGTGATGGAGGGGGCTTGCAGGAGAGGCTGCATGAAATCCCGAAATGATCACAACTGTGCAATTGTCCTGGGTGCACTTCTTTGATAGGCTGCCATTTGTTCCCACTCACCTAGAGAGCTTGTGGATAGCCTGAGAGGTTTGTGTGTGTGTGTGTGCGTTTTAACAAATTTTCAAAAGTTGCCATGGGGAGAGAATGGCAAGAAAGCCCTTCAAAAAAGAAAATTATTTTCACAGCATCATCACCAGAAAAACACCCCTGCAATGGATATCTCTGAAGGTCGACTGCAATCTGAACTAATTGGGGAGGGAAGGGGAGAGCTTTCAGTTTTGCTCACCTTTTATAATGGGCCTCAGAGAAGTGATCGGTAGCCAAACGCTTCCTGCCATGAGTGGTTCGGGCACTTTCTAAGCAAAAAGAAACTCTCTTCCAGCTTCTTCTTGTTCATGTCACAGAGAGAGGTCACCACCTGCCCTCTTCTGCTCGCCACTTCTGATTATTGGGTAGATTCTGCTCCAAAAATCATCTTTTGTTGTGAGGATATTAATCTTCCCAGCGTAGAAATGCTTGATAAGAAGGAGGGGTGGAAGCAGGAAGACTGATCTCAAAAGCCTCAAGATCACAGCCAAAGAGTATTATTTATAGGCCTTTACTGAAAATCAACTTCAATCTGTGCGAATGTACTACATTAAACCCATAACAGACAACAAGCTTGTGAATATTTGGCGTGATGATGAAATTGGCCGAAGCCCTTGTGCTGTGGGGAGGAAGGAAACACAATCGGGGAAGTGCTGGTACTCCTCTTTGGAGTATGTCTGTTGTGATTGCTAGCTGGTTTCCACAGATCCTTGCTGAATATTATGCCATTAAACAGTATGAAAGAAAATCAAAATATGTGTTTACTGGGTACTAAATAGTAAGTGCCCTTTCAAATGCTCTTTAATGGCTAGGCTTTAAAGTCATCGTGGAGCACCCTCTGAAAGCTGGAGCAGCATGTTTCCCAGAATTCTGTTGCTGTAAAACACTATGAGAGGCTGAACAAACGCACTCTAAGCCTTGTGAACACCCCGCAGCTCTGGACCCTTGAAGGTATATTCAGAGAGAGAAAAGAGCCTTCTGTCATGTACATTACTTGATAGTTTAATGGAAAAATTGGTGATGTCTGAGCCATATTTTATGAAAAATTGAATGACAATCAGTATCTGGTTCCACATAATGGGTATACTTCCTCAGGAATCAGGTTTGTATGATGATGATGTTGTTGATTGATGTATTTGATGATATATTTAGCAGTGGCTAAATATGACAAAACAGTTATGGTGTGAAAATACAAATATAACCAAGAACGTTTATAAACTAGTTTTTGCAATTTCCTGTTCATTGTGTTTGTGCTATGTGAACTCTACTATTTCTCCCTATAGAAACAATCAGGAAATAGAACAGAAAGTCCAGAAATAGACCACAAACATCATAGACTGTAGTATCTGATAAAAGGTGACTCAAAAATCAGTGATGGGAAAGAGAGGTTATTTCATAATTGGTTAAGGATGACTGATTAGCTGTCTGGAAAAATTTAAAACTGGATCCGTATCTCATACCTGTTCAAGGATAAACTCAAAATAGTAATGTTAACATTTTAAATGAAACAAAAAGAAAAAGAAACAACACTAGAACTATAAAAATGCATGGGAGAATTCTTTATAGTCTTGGAATGAGGAAGGAAGACAAAAACTAGAAGCCACAAAAAAATTGATATGACAAAAAAAAATCAGAGCTTCTGTGTGGACAAAACTGCAGATTTGCAAAGTGAAAAGACAAATGAAAAGTTGAGAAAAATATGTGTAGCTCATAACACAATAAAAATGTAAATACTCCAAATAAAGAAAGAAAAACATTGATATCCCAAAAGAAATATGAACACAGGGCTGGGGATTTAGCTCAGTGGTGTAAGCACCTGCCTGGCAAGTGTGAGGTTATGAGTTCGATCCTAGGTACCCAAAGGAAAAAAAAAATCTACTGGTTAGAAATATGGACAGAATATCAAAACAAAGAATTAACGTGAAATACAATTGGCTCTATAACATAGGGGAAGATATTTGACATCACTAGTAACAGAAATGTACCTGAAAATATATAATGGCACCTTTTTTTTTTTTTTGCTAATTAGATTGGCAGAATTTCAGTAGCTTAATATTTGTTGACAAAGTTTGGTGAAGTGGTACCTCTTTACACTGCTGATGGCAGTGTAAATTGGAATAACCTCTACAGAGGAGAATTTAATGATTTTTGTTAAAATTAAAATGCAAATATATTCTCTAACCTAGAAATTTCACTTCTGGGATTTTACCTTTCACTTTTGCATATAGAAGAAATGACAAATACATATGATTATTTTTTATGAAAGCAGAATATTGAGAAAAGCACAACTCTACATCAATATGAATTAAGTGAAGTACAGTGTACCTATACAGTGCAGTACTATGCTGTTGTATGAAGAAGAAGCGGGAAAAGACCTCTATGTCCTGATATGAAAAGGCATCCAAACAGAGTGTAAAGTGCAAAGCAGTGTGAATAATATGCTGGTACTTGTGTATGCAAGAGAAAGGCTAAGAATCTGTTAGCATGTCTTAATAGCTGTGTAGGAAATTTTGAAAAGCAAAACAAAATAAAATCCTAACAAAAATATTTATGTGTACAGGAGTCAGAGAATTCAAACAAGTTGGGTGTGGTGGCGCATGCTTGTAAAGTCAGCACACTGGGAGGCTGAGGCAGGAGGATTGCAAGTTCAAGTCTAGCCTGGGAAACATAGCGAGTCTTCGTTTCAGAATAAACAGTTAAAAAGGGTTGGGGGTGTATCTCAGTGTGAAGCCCCTGAGTTCAATCTTCAGTACTAAGGTAGCGGTGGGAGGCACTGAAACAGATGGATTTCAGGCGTGGGAGGGAAACCTTTCATAGTATAAACCTTTTTTCTTTTTGAATTTTCAAATCATATCTTACTAGATTCATGGACTTAAATCTTTATATCATTTCAATAATTGAATAAAATAGCTACATAAAATTATTCCAAAACTCAAAAAAAAATGAATTTGTAGTAAAAAAAATTATACCAGTAGTAAGGAAAATATATGTCTACCAAAGTAATGATGGAAGATGATTTAAAGCAGTTTTCATAGGAATAATTGTTAATTTGTTCCTTTCTGTGACACTCATCTTTCTTTATCATATATCTATGTTATATCCCTATACATCCTGGCCAGAAAATCAAGAAAATTGAAAAACAGAGGAGAAATTATTTTTAGTTAACTTTAAAAACCTTTTTTACCATTTGAAATAAAAAGCCTTTCTTTATAGTCAGTTTCAATCTTGAAGAAAATTATTTGTCCATTCTCAAAGTGGAAATTGACCCTAATACTATCTTACCATCAAAAGAAAATTTGCCCAACTCTTAATTCTGCTCCAATCTCAGCATCTAACATGATATCTTTAGGTTAAACAGAACATAAGGTTAAAGTATCACAGCCTACAGAATCAAAGAGTTGATGCTACAATTGTATAGTTAAAAACTATATTTACTCCAAATTGCAAAATGGTAGGTATTGTATGTGATGTTTAAGTTGCAACAATTGTTCTAGTAATAAATGTAATATTCAGCAGCATTTTTCGTAGACTACTCAGTTCATCATTAGTGCCATTTTGCCTCTTTATAATAATGTGCACTTTCCTTTAGAAAGAGCTTGGTTATTTCTTTGGTTGGGCCTATTTGCTCCTTTTTTATGTGAGATTTTTCAATACTATGAAATGATGCAGAGCAAAAAAGGTCCATCCACTTCACTTGTGTTGCCTCCTGCATTACCTAAACCACAACAGAACAATGACAGACAACAGAGCCTTTCTCCTCTCTAACAATTCAGTCACCATGACAACCAGCAGAAGAACGTTGGGCCAGAAAAAAGCATTGAGCTTGAGGGACTAGACTAATCAAAAAATGGAATAACATGGCAACAATTACACTGATGAGTGAGAGAGAAGCTCCAGATGCATTCAGACACCTATGGCACTGCAGACTTCACGCATTCAGCATTTCGTGTTTAGTATCTTCTGTTTTTGAGAGCAGGTAAATAGACAAGATCGAATTGTGTAACAGAATGTCAGTGCTCTAGTTAAATAGAAAATTCCTTTCCTTTGGCAGTGCTACTTCAAGCGCATTGAAGAGGGTTTAGGGGAGATGAGGTTTTGAAGTGAAATGTGTAATAGATACAATATGAGTGCCACAAGGCAACGTTATTTAGTTTTAAAAAAGTAAACTTGGGTATGTACCCCTCCCCCGCTTTTTCAAATATATAGGTGCAAATAAAGTGAGACCACTGCCGGATTTGTAACCAACATGATCATAAACCCAGCTTTGTGTCAGGAATATACCTGCTTCACTTATGCTAGCATGTTTCTGGGGTATATTGATTGCTGTGACCTTACTGTACCAGTTCTAATGACTGGAGAAAGTTAGGCTGAAAGCGTCACGGTAGTTCTGCAGTCAGATAACAGGAGTAGGTGGGCATTATCCTCATTTCCTGCCTGTATAACTGCCTTGATTTGCCCCTCTCAGAATTTCTGCCCCCTTCCTGAGTTTAGCACAATGTATATGGATGCATCTTTTAAATGGCATTTATATTGACTTCTTGATTGCAGACATAGGCAGCAGAATCATACATAACTTTTATATATACTGACCTCTGCCTCAGTCTCTCTGATTACATTTTTCTACTCTGTAATGTGTTGTGTTTTATTAATTGAGTGGATGTGTTTAGTGAATCATAAGATCAGATTTTGAGTAAAACTTTTCCAAGGTAGATTTATCTTTCCCTCTCCTCAACAGAAAAATTTTAATTAGGATCCTGTTATTAAATGATAAACAGCAACTGATAATGTCACCTCAAGAAGAGGTAAAAGATAAAGATAGCATCATTCCTACAGAGAAATTATAGGTGAGGAGAAATGAGACCTAACCTTTTAAATTGTCCATTTAAGAGCATTTGAGTTAGAGTGGCGTCATATGGTTCCAATTTGCAGGCTTTGAGTTAGTTCTACCCCTTCATTTGTTTTCACTTGTTGTTTTTTCTATAACTCAGTATTCATATTTTTTATTCTAGTTATTTTGACTTTCTGTGATTTCATTTTTATTTTGAATTTCTTTGACTTAGTTTATCTATTAAATGGGATGATTTTTAACTTTATGGTACTATAAAAACATTAGGACAGGGCAGCAAAATGTCTAATGTTCAGACAGAAAAATGAGTTTGATTTGAATCCCTAAGTAAATGTTTATTGATGGTGACTTTTCTGTATGAATGAATGAATTACTCTCTTTATTTTGATCTTAGTGCAAGGCCCAGAGCTCCTAGCTGGAAATCCCTATTAGGAAAATGGTTCTAAATTGTTTTCCCTGATATAATTTCCCTTTTGTTCAGGTGACAGGAAAAGTGTGACTAGAATGATCAAACCCACTTTAAACTACTTATTCATAGCTCATTTACTTCTTTAAAAAAGTTTGAGGCAAGTCACAAAAGAAACAGAGTTTAGATAAAGGCAACTCATAAGACACAATCATGAAGTGGCAGTTGAAGAAAAATTCACATCAAGAAATTCTGTCAAAAAATAATATAACTTCTGGTATGGCACATTCCAGCAGGGCAGAGAGAAACCTTGTGGATTATAGAGTCCTTCTTGACTAATCACAAAAGTCATGTTGGTTCTTTAAGAGAAACAACCTTTTTCAGGCCCTTTGCTCCTTCAGGTGAGACTTGCCCTCAAAGTGCTGTGGGGGAGGTTGCTTTCAGCAGCGATGGGGATAGAACTGCCTGGAAGCAGATCTGTCCTCTTAGTGTTGGCAAATATGCACCCTGAACCAGGAGCAGAAAAGAGCCCTCCTTTTCCTCTGCCATCAGAGGGAGGCTAGGGATGAAGGAAAGTGGGGAGGACATGCTGTCCTAGGCATAAAGAAAAAAATCCCCGTCTTGAAAAGTGAGTTACAGCAGCTTATATGGAAATCGCCATTAAGAGGAAGGCTTGAATTTGTCCAAAATATTTGCTTATTCCAAAGACATCCCTGATTTAAGGGTAATACAGCTGACGATTGGATATAGGAAAGGGGGCCATCAGGTGTCGTGGGCTTCCTCCCTGAAGAAAGCCAGAAGAGTTGCCGCCAGATTCTATGTCAAATACAAAGAGAAAAAAAGGTTTTTCTATGAGATTATTGTGAAAAGGTGAGAAAACAGCTAAATCAGCTTTGTAGGAGATAAACAGTGATATCTTAAGTAGTCCCACACTTTACAAAAGCCAGATAGTATTTTAGACAATGTAAGTGCGACCATTCTTTCTATACAGTCTCTGGTATTTTTTTGACTGCAAAGAAAATCTGCTTATCAGTTTTAACACCCTTTTCTGAGTTGCTACATAAAAAGCCACAGCAATTGGAAGAAATTTATCTTTAAATATTTCTATTATGCACAGTGACAGGGCTGTTACCACTAAGGACTTCTCTAGTATGTTTTTTTTTTTTTCCTATGGATGAAGAAGGAATCAAAAAGGACTTTTCCCTTTGCCTCAGGAGAACAATACGGGACATGCAAACACTGAGCCTGGCATTGCCTTAAGCTGGAAAGTGCTTTAGGGAGCCAGAGGCTCCGTGCACATGCATGAAGGCGAGCGTCTTTATATTCTAGGAAATTCATCACACTATGACAATTTTGTGTGAGGTTCCCACACGGAGTTGGTGCCTGTCTGCTTCTCCCTCTTTCATTTCCCTGAGTGGTCTCACACATTCTGGAATATGTCTGAAGGGGAGAGGTCCACTGAAAGTTCAGATTCAGGAAAGAAGCCCATTGGTGCCATTCGCTTTCTCCCACCCATGCTTTCTTTGTGTGATGGTGAGGTTGGCCACTTAGGAGGTGTTTTAACCCCATAAAAGATAAGTTCTCTTACCCTGCCTGTAAGTTCAGGGACGTTAAACTGGCATTTTTTGAACACATTATTGGGGGACCTATGCTGTAGGCTGGCAATCAACTAAAGATGTTGACGACAAGTGACAAACAAGATACGGCTCCCTATACAGAAATAGGAAAAACTCATCAGCAAAAAAGTTAAGGGACCTGTCAAAAAAAAAAAAAAAAGATAGAGCCACAGTGTGAAGCCATTTGTGTGTATAATTGGAAAGTTTATGTTACTGACTTTATGCTGTGCTGCCTTTCTTGACCAGAGTTCATTTTATGGTTTGTGAACTTCCTGGGGTTAAAAGCACTGACCTGGGGGTGCTAGGCACAGTTTGCCACATTTTAGCTGGATAATCTTAGGAGAATTATTTAAGTTCTCTAGCCTCAGAAATTTTGTCGCTATAATGAGAATTCTAATACCAATCTCCTAATTATGCCCTGAAGCTTAAATGAGATTTGTTTTCAAAGCAGTTAGCACTGTGCCCAGCACACGGTAAGTGCTTGGTAAATATAAAATGGTATTATCATCTTTTTCACTCTGGTTGTTGTTTTACACTGAGGGGCCTCTGGGCTGTTTGCTTTCACCTACAATTGAAGTCTCTCTGCCTCCTTTCCTGACTTGTTTTGCCCCTTGGCCTATCAGAATTTTTGCTCTGACCTGAGCTGGCACTTGTCATTTTTCTGTTCA
>RJWT010036767.1:0-13191 GCA_004365215.1 Cuniculus paca | reverse complement strand
ACTGTGTCCTGGTTCACCTCCTTCACCAGATCTGGCACCGTGTGACTTCTGGCTGGTACCCAACGTCAAAATGCTCGAGAGCGGCAAACATTTGGTGAACATCGATTCAGGACACTGAGGCAGCCGAGACAGAACGGCCAAAGATCACACTGCCTATCTGTAGCTTCTTTGAGCCGACGACCCGGCGAGTGAATGCACAAAGTAGCAGGGTCACAAAAGAGCCACCAGGACACACGACTCATCTCATCGGTGGTTCCTCATTGCCCGTGTCCCCCGGGGGAGCGAAGACAAGTGAGGTGACCCACGGGAGGCCGGGCCCTGTGAGGTCGAGACCCCGCTGAGCTGCAGCGCCTGTCGGGGGCAAGGAGGCAGCTGCTACACCCCCCAGGGCCACACCACTCCTGTCTGGCCTGACCACCTCGTGCCCAGAGACAGCTGCCCTGTGAGGTTACCTCGGCCTGCAGGCGGGCTCCGTTCTGCTGCTGCCAGCTTATTTTTACGAGCTGTGTAATCTGCTCGCTGTCCTCTGCTCTCAATAAACAGGGCTGCGCGCTCCAGGATGGCCTCGAACGATAACACCCGCTGTCTAGACGGAGGCCGCCCCCGACACGCTCATAAATAAAAATAGCTCTGCGTTCCAGCCCTCGCCGAGCCTGGAGGGCCGCACGGGCTCCCTGGGGGGGGGCTGCCTGTGACAGGTCTGTGCCCACCCCAGGCCTGGGGACTCGAGCACATGTGCTGGGGAAGCAGGAGGCCCGGCTGTCCTGGCCAGGCTGGCAAAGGCTCCAGCCCCTCCCTGTCTCTGTGGGCTGCTGGGGGGGCACATCAGGTGACCAAGGTGTCATTGTTAGCCCAAGGCGATGTCCAGCCACTGGTCTGCTCCTGGCCCTGGGCGCTGGTCCACACCAGCCCACCCCCAGCTCCTTCCGTCTCCCGGTCACTGCTTTGTGCCTTCAGAGGCCAGGGAAGCCAGGCTGAGGTCCATGAGCCACAGGCAGGTGCGGTGACCCTGCGCTGCAGCAGGAGGTATCAAGGCTCCTGAGGGCGTTCAGGCCAATGTGCAGGTCACGCAAAAAGATGCTCCAGCTCGGCCACCGAACCGAGCCCCACATTCACCACGTACGGTACTTTCACATAGATTAGTTTGTGTCTACACTGAGAACAGCGCCCACACGGGTGAGATACTCTTGTGCGGTACACAGCCCAAACACCGATCCACAGCAGGCCCTCCATCCCCCTCTCCCCAAGGCCCAGTCGGATCATGTCTGGAACAAAAGACCTGGCTCCTCTGTGAGTCCACAAAAGCTTTATTTTGGGGTGGGGAAGTTAGAGGGGCCAGGCGAAGTTCACAGAGACCGAAGAGGGTACTTTAACATGGAACCCGGCTGCCTTCACTGTTTTCCCAGGGACAAGATCCCCACAGGACCCCGCAAACCCACTGCCCCCAGCCCGTGGGTCTTGAGCCCCGCTCAGCCACCCGTGGATGGCAGGACAGGCACAGTTGCCCACAGGGCCCCTGGGGACAGCAGGGTGCTGTTCTGTCCCGTAGAAGGCCCCGAATCTCCCCCTCGGTGAACTCTAGGAAGGGCTGCGACGGACGGCCTCTGCGAGGGACCCCCACGTGCCAGGTTGCCTTCCCTGCCCCTCCTGGTCCCCCTGCCCAGCCAGACAGTCCAGGAGGAGAACAGGAGGGTCGCTCCTCTGTGGCCTCGGGTTCTGCCACCTCCATGACACAGGGAGAGGCCAACCTTCGGTCACCCCAACCCCCACCTCAAGTGCACCCCTGTCCCCGCCAAGGGAAAGGAGTCAGAGGAAATGCTGGGGACCCAAGTGAGTCACCAAATGAGAGGGGTGCAGGGAAAATGGGGCAGCGGAGGCAGGAAGGGAAGTCAGGAAGAAAGGGGTGGGGCTTGTTGGGGACAAATCTACACCACAGGATGTGACAGGGATCACTTCCATGGAGGGGAGGACCACCTCCCCTGGGACAGGAGCTGAGGGTGAGTACAGAGGACAAGGTGGCCCGTGGGGAGGACCGATCTTCCCCACACCTGCGGTGACCGTCACCCTGTCAACCCCAGCACACCAGAGGAGCTGATCCAGAAGCAGAAAGAAGGGTGAAGACGAAACCAGAAAATGGAGATGTGCAGCCTGTGCTTCCGACATCAAAAGTCCCCGAAAGTCGGGCGTGCTGGTGCATGCCTGTAATCCCAGCACTCAGGAGGCTGAGGCAGGAGGATCATTGAGAGTTTGAGACCAGCCTGGGCTACAAAGTGAGCTCAAGGCCAGCCCAAACTGCATAGTGAGATCCTGTCTCAAAAAGTCAAAAAAAAAAAGGTCCCTGAAAATCCATGCATAAAAGGTGGGGACACCCCTGAGGCAGTGACTGGAGCAAAATCAAACCCCACCAGCAACCGAGGCTAGGACTTAGGGACCTGTCTGCACTCCAAGCCTGCGTGAAGTCCAGAGAACTCCAGCTCCTTTCGCCCCACAGAACTTCTAAGAGGCTGGATTCCTATTTTCATTTTTATAAAGGGGGAAACCGATGCAGGAAGGGAAGGTGTCACCCAAGTACGCCTCACAGCTGGCAGGTGCAGAGCCGGCTGACAAACAGAGATGGCTCTGAGTCCCCACTGGGCTCTGTCCCCTCGGCCTCTCTGTGCCCCGCACTGCCTGGCACTGCTTTGTCACCAGCCGTGTTTACTCGGAGCCGGGCGAGAAAGAACAGAGCCACCCTGACTGCGCTCCTCATCGCACGTGTGGGCCTCGGGGACAGCATCATCAAGGACGCCGCGGACCGTGCCGGCAGTGTTAGGCCAGCAACCCTGGCTTCTGGGGCACAGGTGTCCAGAGAGAGGGCAGAGGGAAGATGCCCAAGGAGACCATGCCATTGCAGAGCCCCCTGGGGCGAAGCCCTGGTGGCTGGGCCGTGACCGTGGGCCTGGCCCTCAGTGACGTCCTGGAGACCTGTGCAGCCCTCTCACACCTGAGGCCTTGCCAGCCCCCTCGCTGCAGTGGGGGGAACCGAGGCCCTAGCGGAAAAGGACGGTCCAAGGTCATGTGTGAGAAAAGTGCCAGATGGGGTTCCATTCTGCTGTCCCCTATTTCACAGCCTTGGCGAGGGCCTGGAACAGTGGCGGGGCGGGGGGTGCTTGGAGCCTCAAAGGCGGACTTGGAGGTGGCACCTGAGTCACCCAGCCCCTTGCGAGCGTTTATGGTGTAGAATCTCAGGACAAGGCGGTGCCCTGGGTCCCACTGTCTGACACACAAAGTCCAAGAGTTTGTCCCCCTCGCCTGCAGCCTCTGCCTGCCTCAGGACCACACTGCCACCTGGGGCTCCCCCACCGTCCCCACCCAGAGCTGTGAAGTTGGCCACATTTCCTCTGTCCCTGAAGTTCCTTTGGGGAACCCCTTGGCCTACACCCGACCGTGTCCACCAGGGTCTTCCCAGAGAGCTGTGCGGACACCACGGGCAGGGGCCCTGGCTGTTCAGGGCCTGATGCTGCGTGGACCAGAACCTGCCAGCTTGCTCCAAAGACCCAGCCTGGCTTCCTCTCCATGCCCACATGGTCACAGGAAGCTGTCAGAAGAGAGGGTCCCCTCGCAGGAGGGAGGACCAAGGTGGCTGCTGGGGGAAGGGCAAAGCCAGGCGAGCGGTGAGGGGCTGCTTCCTCCTTTGCCCGCTCCTCCATCAAACATCAAACACCAGGTCCTTCCACCACCGGCTCCCGGGTTCCGGGAGTGCAGCCAGCGTGGCCGGACTGGGCAGGGTCCCCAGCCCTTGTGACAAGTAGGTGCACAGCGCGGGGATTACAAGTGGGGTTCTTGTATCAGAGAAGTTCAGGATCACATTGACTAAGCATTAGCAGGGTAAGCAGGGACAACCCTGTCACTTCTCTTGCTCAGGGTCCCCGGTTTTCCTGTATGTCCCCATCTCAAGATAGACTCACGTGGACTGGCCTGCTGGCTGCCAGCCACTCTGGGCTTGCACTGACCCCTGGCCACCTGAGAAAGAGAGGTGACTCTCCTCCCCACAGCATCCCCACACGTCCTAGAGCAGAGCCTGCTGCCTGGGCCTCCGGCACTGTGGCCATGGAGGTGCCCTTCTGTTTGTTTTCTGGTCACACGGTCCTGACAGAGGCTGGGGAGGGGTTGGCTCTATCCAAACCCAGAACTGGGTGGTGGCGGGGGTGTCCCCGGGGCTCCCATCACGGGCAGTCCCTATGAGTCTCCCATGGACATGTGACAAAGGCTTAAGTCTCAAAGGCTTAAACAGCACAGGTGTGTCCCCTGCAGCCCAAGTGTGTCCCCTGCAGCTCTGGAGGCCAGAAGAGCTGGAACAGAGGGCCCGGGTCATCCTCCCCTGACCCTGCACTGCCCTTGACCTCGCTGAATTTCTCTTGCTCTGCCCTTGCTTATCTCAGACGACAGGATGCCTGTGGCCAGAGGTCCCCATCAGCCGGCCCAGAGAAACAGGTCAGACCTAGATGGCTGCCACGGAGACCACCAGACAGCCTGTGACTCCGCTGTGACCCCACCTGCATGCTACATGACCCCACCCCGTGCACCAACCACAACCAGCTGACAACTGCCGTGTTTTGGTGGTCCCCAGATCTCTGCCCCTTCCCAGAATAAATAGGAGGACCCCCTCCCATCATTAGCTCTGTTTTTCCTTCTAGCTCATTTCTGTCACCCCGGCCCCCGACCGGCCGGGAAGTTCGTTTACAAGTTTAATCTCCCACTGCCCCCGCTCCTGGCCAAGAACGAAGCGCCCCTGGGCTGCTCGACTGGCACTGGGTCTCGGTTCCACAGTTCCCGGAGGAAGAAGAACCCGACCTGAGCTCAGAACGGGCAGGCAGGAGCAAGGCAGAACCTTCCGGTTTTCCAGCTCCTAGAGATCCCTGCAATCTGGGCCTGGCAGCCCCGCCTTCCACCTGCAAAACCAGAGGAGAGTGTGCCCCTGTCTCTCCTCTCCGTCTCTCTGTCGAATCTCTCCCTCTGCCCCGTCTCTGTGTCTGCCTCTGTCTCCCTCTCTCTGTCTCCTTCTGTCTCCGTCTCTATCTCTGCCTGTCTCTATCTCTTTTGATCCGTCTCTGTCTCTCTCTGTCTCTGACCCTCCAGGCCATCTCTGGTAAGGGCCCTTGTGATGACACTGGGCCCCTCTGGATCACCCAGGGTACCCCACCAACACCTTGGGCTCCCAATCACATCTGCAAAGCGCCTGTGCCTCAGAACACCTGTCCGTGGGCTCCGGGAGTGAGAGCATGGACATCTCCAGGGGGACATTATTCTGCCCCCTTTGTCCCCTTAGGGAACCAGGCACTCGCGCTTAGGGTGCAGCCCTGACTCGCTGGTGGCGCCTTGTCCACATAGGTCACTGCCCCGGCTCTCCAGGAAGTCACAGGAAAGTACAACTGGGGAGAGGAATCTGCTGGAAGCAGGGGTGGATGTCACCTACAACCTCCACGGATGACACTTGCCTGGATGGACTCTCAGGCACAATTCCAGGCCCAATAAAGAACTGTAGGATAAATGACTTTTAAAAAGGGTGAGCGACCTGCCCCAGGGCGTCCTTTCAGAGCTGGCACCTGTAGGATCCGAGAGCACCTGGGGACCCGGCCTTGCCAGGCTTCCTGCCCCGGACAGGGGTCCCCGCAGACCAAGGGCTGCGTCCCGAGCATACGCTCCAGGACAGTCTCACAGGCCCCCGGAAGAGGACCGGAAAGGAAGTTCAGTCCAAAGACCGCATTCCCAGGGGCCACCCCTAAAAGCCCAGGACCCCCACATCTGTTGACCCAAACCTCGGTGCATGGAGGCCTCCTCACGGTGTGGTCACCATGTCTAGCGGGCCCTGCCGTGGCGTCCTGTGGCCCTGGGACTGGAGGCGGGTGGCTCCAGGTTTGTCCCTGGGAAGGATTCCAGAGCCCTGGCCTCTGTCCGGGCCTCAGTGACCCAGTGACGGGAAAGTTTAAAAATAACCCCTGGTGAAGTCGGCAAGGGCTCGGCAGCTCCCTGAACACGGTGTACGAGCCAGCCCGGCCAGGGCCGCAGCCACACCCTTGGACGAGCCCAGTTTTCCGTGAGCGGAAGCAGGTTCGGGCCCCGTGTGCCCTGCCCGCCCCGGGAGCCCAGCAGGCCACCTGGGTCCCATAGAAAAGGTGGGGGATTCTGGCTGCCAGCCCAGGAGGGGACAACAGAGGATGCAGAGAAGCTCCCAGCTGCTCCTCCACCCTCCTGAGTCACACGGGAACGCTGGAGCCCGGGAGCAGGTGGGGTGGGAGCGGGGCATGGGTCACAGCAGGGGCACAGGGTGAGGTGGGCCCACAGGACAGGGGCGGCTGGAAGTGGCAGGAGGAGGATACAGCTGCAGCCGCCGGCCACAGCGCTTCCTCTCTCCCAGCCTGCCTGCTCTCCCCGGCTGCAGACCACCTAAGAGCTCATCTCCGCAAACGCCGGAGGCCCCGCACCAGCACGGGGGCCTTGGGCTCACCATTCCCAGCCAAGCCGGGGCAGTGCACACCTGGCCTCCCATCCCCCACTCTGTCCCACCTTCTGGGCTCCGGCTCTGTCCCTGCCTGCAGCTTCACCTGCTCCCAGCCCCCAGCCAGGCACGCAGGTCCTCTCCTCCGCCCCTGCAGCCTGCCTGGCGCCCACTTTGCTCCGTGGCTCGGTGCAGGAGCAGGGGGTCGGTGGAGCGGGCTTCCTGGCCCAGAAGGCAACCAAGGCACACAGGACGCCTCGTGCTGGGTCCTCCCTTGCTGTGCCCAGGAGCTGCTGCTGCAGACCTTGCCTGTGCTGCCACCTGGGGCCATCCCAGCTCTCTTTCCTGGGACAATCCCAGCTGTCACTCCCATTGGCTCTGCGAGCTGCAAGGGGGCCTGGGAGCCCTTTGAAGTCCCTGCCTACCCAACAGTCCTTCCCTCTGGCTCTCCTAGGGACCCCACTTCCTCTGGTACAGGCAAGCACCCCCAAAGCTCCGTAAAGAGGGCTGTCTTTCCTGGGGACACCCCACCAGGCTGGCCCTGCTGCAGCTGTTACCCCAAGTTCTCAGGCTGGGACTGTGGTGTTTTGCACACTGGTGTGGACTTTGGGTGCAAGAGAGCCCAGAAGATACTGGGGTGCCCAGTCGGATCCCTGGTCCCTGCCCCTTCACCCCAGGCTGGCAGGAAATGTAGTGCCAGCTGCTCTCTGTGCATCAGGGCTAGAGGTGGCTCTGCTGGGATTTGTCAGAGATTCCCAGCGAGTCTGAAGCCAGCCCAACCGTGGGGACCTTCTCCAAGTGGAAACCTCGGCCCGGGCTTGGCCAGGAGCTGGCGTATGCATTGGAACCAGCCCCGTCCACCTGGCCGGAAACATCGATGGCCTGGGCCACGCCAGCCTGGGCTCCATCAGGAGGAATTTGACTTTGATTCTTCAGGCTCCTAGAGGAGAGAGGTGGGCTCCCTCCTGCCAGGGTTAGGTGTCTCAAAAGCGGTGTGATCCCAGCATTCAGGAGGCTGAGTCAGGATGATCGCCATGAGTTCCAGGCCAGCCTGCACTACATAGGGAGACCCTGTCAAAGCACAAGTGGCATAGGCGGTTGGCACCTGTGATTTGGCCACCAGCACACCCCCTAGACCCCATCTGTGCTAAGCCCATGGTGGAATATTAGCAGCACAGCAGAAGGCTCGAAAAGCAGCCTGGGGAGAGCTCCCTAGGGCTGGGCCTGATGGGAGGGCAGTGGGCAGGGCCCACCGGCCTGCAGGAAGCAGGCAAGGATGCTAGAGAGCCAGGGGCAGCGGGCTGGGCCTCTGGCACTGGGGTGGGGGCGTCTCACACTGAGTGCCTTCCTAGCCCCACAGTATGCCAGGTCCAGGAGTGCCAGGCCTGCACAGGGGCCTGGGACTCTAGGCCTCTGGAGGCGGCACCTGCCCGGTCAGTACCAGAGGAAGTGATGGGGTTGAGCGGCTCCTGCAGGCAGCATCCTTGGGGAGCGCACAGGAAAGAGCCTGAGGGTTTTATGGCCACCGAAGTCAGGCTTGGTCCGGCCTGGGAGGGCGTGGGCCAAGCCTGCCGGTTCTAATTAGGGAATTGGGCTCTTTGCACAGCCAGAGGGGCTGGGGGACACGCCAGATCTGCAGGCAAGCCAGCGCTGCTTTGTATTGCATCTCCTAGCAACGGAGGCCACTGTAATGGGGAAGGGGTACCCCGGGAGCCAGAGGGCAGCAGGCAGCCTCGCGGCAAGACCTGCGAATGGCCAGGAGCACACATGTGTCCGTCCGGGGCTGAAGCTGGGCAGCTTGCTCCTGCTGCCCCTTTCTGGGGGGCAACCCCTCCCCTACCAGGCTGGCCTTGGTGGGGCACAGACCCTGACTGGAACCTGAGGGCAAACTGCTGCCCTGCAGCCCAAGGCAGCATGGCCAGGGGACTGAGGACAGTCTGGCCACTTGCCTCCTTGACTGCCTGGGTGACCTTCCTGTGTAAGACCCCAGCACCTGACCAGTGCCAGCACGCAGTCGGCGTCCTGACAGTGCAGAGCGAATGAACGGCGGCAGTAAGGAAGCCTCTCTGGCACACAGTAGGTGCTCAGTGTGTGCGCTGAGCAATCAAAGGACCCGAGCCTGTCTTCAGTGTCACTTAGGCTGCCACCATCAAGGTCCCTTCCTCAGTGCAGGGACCGGGGAGGGAGGGACAGCAGGTCAGACAGCGCTTGTCTGGCCTCTGAATGCTTTTCCCAGCAGTTCCTCTGATTCACTGCTGTCCCAGGAACAGTCATGGCTGTGTCAATAAATATTGGTGACACGGAGTGACCTCTCCGTCTCGCAGGCCGCTGGGCCTTCCTGCCCCTCCAGAAGCCCTGTCCGGGCGTTGTTATTGCAGCCAACGCGTGAGTCTCCGCCAGTGCACGGCCTCAGGGACAGGAGCCTGGCGAGCCGAAAACCCAGGAAGCAGCACCTGTGCCCTGAACGGCAGGCCACGGTCCCCAGGCCTCTCACTGCAGAGGGAGGGGGATGCCAGGACACCCCGATGCAGGAAGGGCAGGGAAGATGCCTGGTGCCCACCCTGCTCTTCCCTCCACTGCCCCAGTCCCTCCACATTAGAAAAGGACAGCGTTGCTGATGGACACACAAGCTCGGCGAAGATGAGCTGTCTTTTTTCCTTCAGGGCCTCATGCTTTCTGCAGTGTAGACAGAAGGGAGTTTGTCTTAGATGTGTTTCCCCGACGACAGGACGACAGAGTTCACCATGGGAAGGAAAAGACCGTGCTGAGCCCACAGGTCTGGTTCAGCTCCTCTGTCCCGCTTGTTTCCAAAACATCGCTGTCACATGCTGTTTCTCCAGCAGGTGCTCTGGGAAAGCCACCAAGTTTGAGGCAGGCCGGTCTCCTCCAAAGCCAGTCAATAGGAAAAGCTGAGGCAGGAGGATCACTTGTTCGAGCTCTGCCTGGGCAACTTAGTGAAACCCTGCATAAATTTGGCTTCCAGAACTAAAGTTAAAAATATAAAAGGGGAAAAGCAGATCATTTCAGCAAGGTGCTGTGAAAGCAAGGGAAGTCTGGCTCTGCGGAGGGTTACAGATAAAAGGGATAAGCAACCAAATTCCATGAGCGATTCGTGGCTGGAAACTGCATTAGAGCTAAGTACATAGAGCGGCCGACTTCAGGGCCTCTTGGAGAATGCAGTTAGGGATTGCGTGTTAGCGTACATTCTGGCAACACGGTTGAGACAGGACCGCGGGTCATGCAGGAGACCGTCCCAGGTCCCGGCAGGTACTGGTCCCATAGTGCGAAGGGAGGCATCTTATCTGCAGGCGCGGGTGAAGCATCTGCAGGCTGAGCTGAGAAGGCAGGGAGGCAGGGACCCTACGAGACCTCAGAAAGGACAGGAGGGCAGGGAGGCTGTGGCATCCGTGAGAAGTCGGTGACAAACACATGCGGGGATCAGAAGGCCCATTTGCACAAATAATGGTGGAACCAGATCTGACCTTAGGCCTCACTGTGAGGTCACTGCATCCTTCAGCAATGTCAGCCGGGCATGCTGGGCACCGCAGGGGTGGGACCAATGAGGACAGGCAGGGGGACATTTATACCAGACACACATTTCCCAGAGTCCTCACCGTCTGCCCCAATGGGGGGATCACGACACTGTTCACCCCCCCAGGTGCTGAATGTGGGTCAGGACTCTGCGCTGTGCTGGAGGCTGCCACCCCCTACCCCACCTACACCGGTCATGGGTTGGAACAGGCTGATTCCCCGGAACTCAGCTGGAAGGAACCACACATTGCAGCCTGGGCTTTCTCCGTCCCCTTGGGTCTTGCTTATTTACCATGGGGACAGTCGGGTGGTGTGGTCGGGTGGAAATGGGATGAGGAAATTTAGGAGTGCTGGGTGCCAGCCCTTTATCAGCCACCTTGCAACTAAGCCTGTCCCACCTCCGTTTGTTTAGTCATTAGGCACATAATTATCGGGCATCTGTGTCCAGGCCATCATCCTAGAGCAGTAACGTGAACCTTTTAGAGCTTTCAGTGATACAAACAGCCCACTGTGGCACACGTGCCAGAGGTTCGCCATCCTTGCGACGTAGTCCACGGGAAGCTAACAGCAAACAAGTTGAAACGTACAGTGACAGTAACTCACCGCTGTGCTGGGTGACTTTTGTACGATATAATGACAGCTGCGTATATTGTGAGATTCTACCTACGGTTTGGTACAGGCAGGTGCGACACTGAATGTCCACCGGCCTCTATCATCTTCATAGCCACCTGTGTGTGGTGCCAAAGTCCCCACTGGACAGATGGGACAATGAGGGCTCAGAGAAGCACGCTAAGGTCACAGCATCGGGTTAGGGTTGGGATTTGAACTCAGATCTGGAGCCTGAGCTCCTAGGCCCCGGCTCACCCTTTGGTGGATGGCAGCTAAGATCTGAAGTCCTAGCCCTTTGGGGTCTGGCATAATGTCCCCACTTCTGCCTCCCCTGGGTGCTGGGCTCCTTCTTGCATCTGGCTCTGACCGTGGGTTCCCGCCTTCATGCTGGTGACCTGTGTTTATGTGCTGGATCCGGCTAGCTCACAGGCATAGTGTAGGGAAGGGGGTGCACAGAAGGTTCCAGGAAGGTCCATGCTGGGCCCTTTTATAGAAAGTTTGAGCAGCTTGCTCTGGCCACCCTGCCAGCTTCGCCAGCCCACAGCCTCCCATTCCCCAGGGCCGAGCACACAACCTGGGCAAGGCCCAGTCATCGCCTGGGCGGTTCAGTCCACAGAGGGGAACCGTCCTTTAAATTCTGCTTCCTGCAGGTTCTGAACGCCCTGCCTGGCTCATCCTCCGTAAAAGGATGTTTGTGTAGACTCTCAGCATCCCAGAATCTGCCATTCCTGCCGGGGAGGGTCAGGAGCAGGCTTCCCATCTCCTGGTCCTCTTCCAGCAGCTGACTTTTGCTTGCAAGATGGACGCGTGTGCTGGGCTTAGTGTTTGCTGTTTACAATCGTCCTTCAACCTCGCTTTTCCCAAGGGAGCTTGTCTGTTCCCTCGCCTGGTGTCATCTGCACCCCCTCCACCATCACCGATTCCAGCTAACTGGAAGCTTCCAGGCCCCTTCCTTCTGCCTAGGATACGCTTTCTGTCCATGTTGCTTTTCCCTGGCGCCCCGCCCTGCCTTTGCTGTTGCACGTCCTGGGTGGCGTTTTATGCCAGGAGAGTCCTGGGCTGGAAACCCCACAAGCACGTGCACGTTCCACTTTGGAGGACTTGCAGCACCCCCTCCTCCCATCCTTGTCTCGTTCCGGATCACAGACTCCACGAGGATCTCGTCCACTGCACAGCAGGGCCTGAAACATCACAGCTACCAAGAATGATACATTCTAATATTGATAAGTTATCAGAAAAGATGAAAATAAGTAGCCGGGTGTGGTGGTGCACATCTGTGATCCCAGCACTCCGGGAGGCTAAGGCAGGAGGATCACAAATTCAAGGCCAGCCTGAACTATAGAGCAAGACTCTGTGTCAACAAAACAAAACGAAACAGAATTTTCGCATCCATGACCACATTCTGTGCTGCATTGGGAAGGGGAGGTAACGTACCCATAATACAGGTGTGTAAGTTGAGCAGCTATCTTGCTACAGATTGGTGCTTGATCACTGTCCGACTCAGCAAAGGAAATTGTTCGCCGTAAATGAGCAAGGGTAGGCCTGAGGTGAAGGCTGGTTGACATCTCCATTCATGTTAGTGAGTAAGGAAAAGCAAAACCATGAAGCTATAGATTAGAACTTCACCTTCCTGCTTACCGGCATAAGAAGGTTTGAGCCCCAAGAGAATACTTCCTTATTTTTTCCTCTACTCAACAACATAATGGCTAAACACACAACTCACTTTCAAGTTGAATCCACATGATTAACATTTTCTCCATCACTTTTTTTTTGGTGGGTGTGGTACTAGGAACTGAACGCAGGGCCTTCACACTGAGTTACATCCCCAACCCTTTCCTACGTTTTATTTTGAGACAGGGTCCTGCTAAACTGCTACATTCCCCAGGCTAGGTTCGAATTTGTGATCCTCCTGCCTCAGGCTCCCATAACGTACTACCACTCCCAGCTTCCTACTATGCCTGGCTGCCATCACTTTCTTAAATCCAGAAAATCAACAAAACATTAAAGGAAGTCCCGACTTGGAGTATTTGCCACTTTCCGTGGTGCAAATCCTCCCGGCCTGGCCGATGTCAAGGTACCAATATGACACTCTTCAGTATGGAGTTGAGAAGAGATCGTCACCAACCATCGCTCTGTGATATTTCTAGCATGTGAGTACAGTGGACATGAACACAGATCACAGGAAGGTGGACTACAGCGATTAAGAAGCGGTGAGTTTTGTTTTTAATACGATTCATTTAATTGGAAATCAGTAGAACCCAAATGTCAACGGTGCCTGTGTTTAACAGCAGATCTACAAAAATTCCTGAAATTTTAACGACCTGTTCTCATGAGCTGGCTCCAACATGCCTGGGATAGGCCTTGTCATCCCTGTTTTATAAACCAGGAAGCTGGGGCTCAGAGGTCACCCAGTAAGGCTGGAGCCCAGGGTGGTCTGATGCTAGGAAGATTTTAATCCTGCTGCCTGAGCCAGGCTGTGGCGAGCAGAAAAATGAACCACACGCGTGTTTGGGGATTTGTTGAGTCAGCACATGGTTAGCACCCTTCTCCGCTAATCTGGTCTGGCCCCTGTC
>RJWT010036766.1:0-13197 GCA_004365215.1 Cuniculus paca | reverse complement strand
AGATCTTTTTGGGGAAAAAACTACATACACACACACACACACACACACACACACACACACTATTAAAAGAATGAAAAGCCAAGCCATATACTATGAGAAAATAAGTTCTGTATCCAGGATACACAAAGACTTGAAACTCAGTGAAATGAAAGTAAATAAATGGCATAAAACTAAACACCTTGAAAGGAATTCAGTGGCAAACTCATGAAGAAGAACACGGAGTCTATAGAGAAATTTAAGTTAAAACCTCAGTGACCTACGACTAACACCAGGTAAAATGTCTGAAAAAAATACAAAGTGCTGGATAAGGAGTGATTTGAACTCTTAGAAGAGCTGGGAGGAATTCCAAAAAGAATAGCCAATGGGCTGGGGATTTAGCTCAGCAGCATAAGTGCCTGCCTGGCAAGGGCGAGGTCCTGAGTTCGATTCCCAGTACCAGAAAAAGAATAGCCAGTCTAGAAAATAGTTTGAGCCAGGCCTGGTGGCGAACACCTGTAATCCCAGCACTCAGGAGGCTGAGACAGGAGGATCACTTCGAGTTCGAGACCAGCCTGGGCTACAAAGTGAGCTTAAGGCCAGCTTTGAATGGCATAGCGAGACCCTGTCTCAAAAAGACAAGGGCTGGGGATTTAGCTTGGTGGCCTAAGTGCCTGCCTGGCATGTGCGAGGTCATGAGTTCAATCCCTGGTGCCGCAAAAAAAAAAAAAAAAAAAATAGTTTGGCAGTTTCTTATAAACATTCACCATGCAAGTTACCCACTTTTAGTAGTTTTATTCATAATTGCCTGAAACTAGAAATGCCCCAAATGATGTCTTTTAGCTGGTAAATGTGACAAAAGAAAAATTCTGATATGTCTTAAATTAAAAATGGCTGGAAGATGGAAAGGAATGAAGGAAATTAATTAGCAAACAAGGAACGTGTGTTGAAAACTTGACTCCGAGCCGGGCGTGGTGGCTCACGCCTGTAATCCCAGCACTTGGGAGGCTGAGACAGGCGGATCGTTGTGAGTTCGAGACCAGCCTGGGCTGCAAAGTGAGCTCAAGGCCAGCCTGAACGGCATAGTGAGACCCTGTCTCAAAAAACAGGGCTGGGGATCTAGCTCAGCGGTCTAAGCGCCTGCCCAGCAAGCACAAGGTTATGAGTTCAATCTCCGGTGCCGCAAAAAAAAAAAAAGAAAACTTGACTCCGAACCCAGCTTACTGATCCTCAGGTGACACTGTAATCCACTTAGAAAAGAATTTTAACTTAACCTCAGCCAGTCTTCAGTCTTCAAATTCTTCTGCATAACAGACTGTCCACCTGTCCCAAAGCTTCCCCTGCTTCGGTCACATCCTGCCTCTTTTATCAGTAGCCAGTGTAAGTTCTTTGTAAATGATCTATGCCTTAATTCCCAAAATTTTGTTGTAAGAATTCTAGTCCCCAAGCTCTCTAATTTCTGTAACAGCTTAGTAAACTGTTTTACTTTAAAGAACTCACCATCTCAAAAGTTTTTGGTTTAGCCCGGGCATGGTGGCTCACACCTATAATCCCAGCACTCAGGAAGCTGAGACAGAAGGATCGTTGTGAGTTCAAGACCAGCCTGGGCTACAAAGTGAGCTCAAGGCCAGCCTGAACAGCGTAGCGGGACCCGGTCTCAAAAACACCAGGGCCGGGGATCTAGCTCAGCAGCCTAAGTGCCTGCCTGGCAAGCGCGAGGTCATGAGTTCAATCCCCAGTGCCACAAAAAAGCAAAAAGAATTTTTGATTTAACAAATGGATAAACAGTACTTAGTAAAAAAGCACAAACTCCTAATACTGTACATGTAACAACTTAGACAGATCTATACATTATGCTAAGTAGAAGAAAATAGATTTTAAAAGCTACATTCTGTATAATTCCATATATGAAATATTCTGGAAAATATAAAGCGTAGCAGCAGAAAGCAGAGCAGTGGTTGTGAGGAATCAGTAGTGATAGATAGCTTTACAAGGGCAACAAGGATTTCTTCGAGGTAATAGAATTATTCTGTCTTCACTGTGACAGTGATTATACAACAGTATGTGTTTGTCAAAACCCAGAACTCTATACTAAAATGTTGAATTTTACCTCAAAACATAAATTATACCCAAATTTTAAATATCAGAAATAAAATTACCAGCCAGGTATGGAGGTGCACATCTGTAATCCCAGCACTACAAAGGCTGAGGCAAGAGAATTGCTGTGAGTTTGAGACCAACCTGGGTACATAGTGAGCCCAGGCCAGTCTGAACTACATAGTGAGACCCTGTCTCAAAAAAATTAAATGAAAAAATAAATATTACTATGTATGTACTAATAAAAAAAACTTTAAAAAAATTTAAATTACTATGTGAATTTAGAAGTATGACATTTTAATAAAGTAGCACTTCTGTTGATTCCTTGAAGATAATTTTGCTTCTTCATTTTATAGTTTGCAGGAGGTATTTATTCCAGGCTCGAAGCACAAATCAAAGCCTCAGTGCCAGTTAGTACACGACAAAGCAGCTCAGAGAAAAACACAAGGTAAATCTGCAGAAACTAATTCAGTGTGCCTCTGCCTTTGGAGTGAATTTTTTGAAAGAATGAGGCAGGAATAAATCATGGTAACAGTAGAACCACATGATTTGAATTTGGCTTTATCTTTTGTTTCAAGGATTAGATCATCAAGGTACTAATCAGAATCAGATGTTAATTTAAAAATTAAAACTTTTTAAAATCGTAGCATAAAATTTAATGAAAATATTGAGCTTTTTGTTTTTGTTTTTAAGTTTTCTGTTGAGGATCTAGTTCCATTCTCTGCCATCTGCAACTATGAATTAGAAAAACTGATATACTATATTATTTGTAGATTATATATGTCACTGAAGTCTTTCCCATTCTTTGATTTACTATTTTATTTTTCTTAATATAATGCATTATGTAGGTCTTATATCATTATACATCACAAATGGTCTTGCTTTAGTCATCGTTGAGACCCAACACCTGACACCGACAGCTCTGAGAAGAGGTTTATTTTGGTGCTCAGTTTTTGGAGGATTCAGTCCCTCATTAGCTGGCTCCAAGGCAGAAATGGAGTAATGGAAGGGCCTGGGCAGGGGGCAGCTGCTCTGCCAGGAAGCAGAGAGGGAACAGAGGTGCCAAGGAGGGAGACTTACCCTTCCGGGCCTGGCTCATCAGTGCACTCACTAATCCACTGCGGAGTATCCGAAGCCCCACCTTTGAACACACAAGGCTTTGGGGGCCTTCTGTATTGAAACCATAACACACGTTTTGTATTAAAAGTTAAGTTCCTAAGAATCGAACATTAATATTACAGATTAATGCCTCATCTGTAATTCTAAAATCCACAAAGCTCAGAAGGTGAAGTTTTCTTGCATACATTGGTGGCCATTCAAACTTGAACTGAGCCTACCATGTGGATATTTAGTTTTTTTTCTTGCTATGTAAATGTTCATTTGTTTCACTTTGAAGAAACATTATTGTATTTGATTATGTCCCAGATAAATAATATACAATATACATAACCATATCAGCTCACAAAAAATCAGAATTCCAAATACATCTCACTCCAAGTGGTTTAGAAATGAATTATGGAGCTACATGAAGTTTGTGAATTTTTATATTGTCAGCAAACAGTCTAAATCAGTAGCAACTTCCTGTTGTTCTAGAAGCAACTATGACCCTCTTTTCTGTTTGAAAAATCTAGGTCCAAAAGCCGTTTTGGTCAAGGGCGTCCTGGATAAAGCAATTTAAAATATAAAGACAGAAGGTACTCCTGGACATCTGAAATTGCTCACTTCTTGAAGACCTTCAGAATGATGACTTCTAGATGTTTTATTTATTAATTATTCTTACAAGGCACATAATAATGCTGAAAATGCATAATTAGGTTTTATGAAAATCTAACTGTAAATATGAAACCCCTTAAATCTAATTTTTAGTATGATTCTAGACTATGTAGAAAATGATTATTTACAAATTTTACAATATTTAAAATTCCTAATATTTGTTATTCTTTATTTGAAAGAAAAGTTTAAATTGTTATCTTGCTAGGTTCTTTTAAGACATTAAAAAAATTAGGAGTACACAACTGGTAGTGTTTCCGTGCATGTGCACTGATTGTACTATGTCTCTTGGGCTGTAAACCTTGGCTGTAGCATTGAGAACTGCAGTTTGTATGATGAAGTTACCAGTGATACTAATTCTAAGTTTGCATGAATATTAAGGAGTGAAAGATCTCAAGACTGCATTAAATAAAGTTTCAAGGTGTGAGGTGTTTCAGTACTGTATTAGGCAGAACTTTTTTCAGCATTAGTCCATGAAAAGTACAATGTTAATCCAACTTTATTTTTTTCAGTTCTTTGTTGCTTACCTATAGGTCACCTAGGCTGGAACTACTGGTCATTACCTCTTTCCTCTGCGAAGCTAGTGCCATTATAAGTTTGTTAAAATAACCATTGGTGGATTTAGGACAATAAATCTTTTCAGTTGTGTGGGACACTCACCATACCATTGCTAGTGCTCTAAGGTCCATCCATATTCCTATAGCCATTGATTTATACAGACCTTTAAAACACAACTGCTAATTACTTTAAAGGTGTCTGAAAAATTCCCATACACATTTGATGGGTAAAAACTTTCATATATTCAAGAAAAATAAAAATAAAATTAAAATTCTACTTTATAGATCATGTTTTAATTTTTCTAACCAGGCAGAAATAATACTCAGGGAAAAGTTGTTCCAGACCATAAGCATATTATAAATTATGTGTTTGGAAATTACTTATATATAAATCTCTAAAAAACTTTAAGATGCACTGTTTCCTTTTTGTTTGTTTTTGTTCTTTGCCTTGTAGTTGAAATGTGTTCAGATTTATTCAGAGAACAAACTATGTGACAAATAGCCATCTTTTGAAATGTTCTAGCATTATACTTAGTTTACACATTCAGAAATCATTGTTTTTAGTTAGTGTTTTAGTTGATATTTGAGCTCGCTTTTGATTCAGTATTTTATGTGTGACTTTGCCAAACTTTTTTATGTTTGGAATTTTTGTTCCAATATATATTTGTTTCAGTCATTTAATACTATGGGAATAGATTATATCATACTTCCAAAAGCAAATGTTTTGGAGTACATTATATGTAAACCCTGTTAAATACCAGAGCCTTTTGGTGGTTTAAGATGCTCTCTGATAAAAAAGATTTGGGTTTATACATGTAAACAGTGCTGTGATCATGATAGAGAAGGAAAATACGCTCTTTTTTAACTTGTGGTGAAATGCAAACTGCTTCTCCACTGAAGGGACTGTACTACTGAATTGATTTTTAAAAACCAGAATTTAAATGTCTTTAGAACGTGGTTTTTGTTTTGTTAATGTCTGTCTGTAATACTTGCATACACACACCACCATTTTATGAAATTCTTAACATTTTTTTCCAAATACTTTGAAGTTTTACCTTACATTAATTTTGAATTCACACATCTTTGAAATAAATGTTAATGACACAAGTTTTGGGGAGAGTCCCTTAATCTGAACCATTTCATCTTCTCAGAAAAAAGTCTATAGATTTCTCTGTATTTCACAGATGTTCATGGAAATTTAGCTGTGTTATAAGGTGAAAATTTTAAGATTATTTTAAATGTCGTTACTCTGGTACACAGTCAGCAAAACATTTAAGGGATGAAGTGCTACAGAGGGCTCAGTGTTAGAGCAACAGCACGTGTAGCCCTGTGCTTGATCCCGGGTGAGGGGACAGGGGAAAAACAAAATTACTGCAGAAAAGATAATCTGGTAACCATGCTGATAGCACACAATGCCATTAATTTGTTATTTTCCATCTTCAGAATACTCAACTAGGTATTGTGAGATGTGCTAATCCCTCTGAAAACTGAGGCTGAAACTCTGCTGTGCTTATTTGCTAGTGGTAAATGGGTTAGGGAAAGACTCCTGTGTTAGAAAGTAACATCTAAACTAAAATCCAAGGGCCGGGGATTTAGCCCAGTGGTTCAAGTGCTTGCCTGGTAAGTGCAAGGTCGAGAGTTCGATCCCTGGTACCAAATAAATAAATAAATAAACTAACATCCAGCTTATAGGAGAGAGTTGTAGATAGTGAGAATAGAGATAGTGAGAATAGCTAAAGTGAAGGAATTTAAAGGTGGAGTCAGTTCGCTTGTTGGAGGAACAGGCAGGCTATTACTGGAATGTAGTAAACAAAAGGGAAAAAGCGGTTCAAGGGGCAGCCATGGGCTTAGGTGTGTTAGCCTTGTAAATTCCAGTTTAAAAAGTTGGGTTATAAAAAAAGTTCACTGCAAGTTCAAGGTCAGCCTGGACTACATAGTGAGTTCAGGGATAGCATGAACCTACATACTGAGACTCTGTCTCAGAAAAAAAAACACCACCACAACAAAAGTTCTACTAGAAAGTTTGATAGAAGTTTTTTCTGGCCCAACATAAAATAGCCACCCACATCACTCTTATCATACCATCGTAAATTTTTTTCTATCTGATGTCACTACTCTGATACGTTCATTTTTTCATTTGTTGGTTTGCTATCTGTTTCCCATACTAGAATGTGAGCTCCACAAGAATAGAGACCTGGTCGTCTTGACTACCACTGTATCCCCACAGCCTACAAAAGCTGAGAGTTCACCCCGAAGGTAGTATCTCCGAGGTCTGGCCTGTCCCCAGCCTGACATCACTTTCGTCTGTACCTGCTAGATCATTAACACGTGGGACAGTCACTTCATGAGTTCTCAAGACCAGCCTGCCACTCTGTGGAGAAGCACATTAACAGTCTGAGTAGACATGAACCCACATGAGTTCTGCTGAGATCTGTGCAGCTTCCAGGTTCCAAGTAAAATAAAAAATTTAAGTAAACTACCACCTTTTTCTCTCAGTGTACTAAATGTGAATAACGAGCAACCACTGCAGGAATTTTTTTTTTTTTAAACAAGGTCTCGCTATGTAGGCCAGGCTATCCTTAAACTCACCATGTAGCCCAGGCTGGCCCTGAACTTGTGACAGTCCTCCTGCCCAGTGTTAGGATTACAGGCCTGCGCCACCACACCCAGCAGCTGCAGCATTTTAACAGGGAAGATACTATGGAATTATGAGCACCCCACAAGCTCATCAAAGTATTCATGTTTGGTGGTTTTTTTTTTTTTTTCCAGCACCGGGGATTGAACTCATGACCTCACGCTTGCCAGGCAGGCGCTTAGGCCACTGAGCTGTCTTTTTGAGACAGGGTCTCACTATACTGTTCAGGCTGGTGTTGAGCTCACTTTGTAGCCCAGGCTGGTCTCAAACTCACTACGATCCTCCTGTCTCAGCCTCCTGAGTGCTGGGATTATAGGTGTGAGCCACCACACCCAACTTTTTTTTTTTTTAATTCTTGTTTTTTTGAGACAGAATTTCATTATGCAGTTCATGCTGGCCTTGAACTCACTTTGTAGCCCTGGCTCGATCTCACAGCAGACCTCCTGCCTCAGCCTCATGAGTGCTGGGATTACAGGCATGTGCCACCACATCTGGCTTATGTATTTTTCTGGCCTTTTTTTCTCCCTTTTTATTTGTGTAATATTACAATCAGAAAAGAAAAAAAATGAACAGAGCATTAGGCAAATATGGGATACCATTAGACTAATATACCTTGTATGATTCAGAAATATATTGAATATTTTTTCAATTTATTACAGTAAAAGATACATTGCCATTAATCCCTGTCTTAGTCACTTTCCCATTACTGAGACACAATACTCAACACTGACAAATTAACAGAGAAGCTTATTTTGGTCCACACTTTACATTCTTAGTTGGCCAGCTCCAAGCCATGAGGCATGGTGGAAGGGCATGGGCAGAGGAAAGAGCCAGGAAAGGAGATACACCCTTCTGGGTCACATCCAGTGACCTACTTTTTCTGACCCAGTGTCACTTTCTAACAGTGAGTCAGCTGTAATAATCCCTGTGATCCAGTCACCTTCCAAACACATGAGGCTTCAGGGGCCTTTTTAGATATAAATCATAACATTCCACCCAAGGTCCCCAAAACATCTGCATCTCTTCATGTAAAATGTATTTAAGAGTCACCAAAGTCTTAAAAGGTTCAGCGTTCTTGAAAAATCAAAGTCCAAAGTCTCTTTTGAAACATACAGCAAACTCTTAGCTGAATCCTTATAAATATCAAAAAGAAAGTTAAACACTGCTGATACAAGGGCACAGGGTCAACATTCCCATTCCAGTAGGGAGAAATAGGGGATAGAAATGTATGGAACTAAAGCAAGACTAAAACCCAGCAGGACAAACATTCAATCCTTTAGTTGCATGTCCATTAAGCTGTGGGAAGATGTGAACTCCAATGGCTTTGGTGACCTGACCCCTAAAATATTACCCCAGTGGTTGTAGCTCCCATGGCTTCTCTGTTGGGCTGGCTTTGCTCACTCCTCGTGGCTTTTCTTAGATATTCCATGTTCCTGCCTTCTTCAATTTCTTGGGGTCGCCACTGTACTTTTGGCTTTATTCTCACAACTTCATTCTCACTGAGCACACTGTGTGACTTCTAAGGCCTTCTGAAATATGGATGGAAGCCTCCCTCACCCATAATTCTTGCTTGCATTCTGTATACCTGTAAAAACAGAACCACGTGAATGATGCCAAGGTCTACCATCAGCTCAAGCAGTAGCCAGGTTTCCTTGTATCATGACTGAAGAGGGCTGTACTTGCTGACTGAATGCTATGAACTGAATCCTGGGGAACAAATTGCCTAGGTGCCTTTGTCAAGCACAGTGCCCTGGGGTTCTGTTCTCAAAATGGGCTTTCATTTTTTGCAACTTTGATCCTGCGAAGGATGGGTTTTGCTGATTCCTGGGGTGCCCTCAAGGCATCTTTTTTATTATCCTGTTTTAAAGTACTTGGCTTCTTTTTAATGCTAATTTCAGCAACCAAGCTGTCTTCTGTTCCAGCTTTACTGGCCCTTCCTTCCTGGAAAAACTGAAAACTTTTCAAATGGGCAAGTTTTTGCTCCTGATTTTCACTGTAAACCTAGCTAAAAGCAGGTACTCATGCCACAGTCTGAACATTGGGCTGCCTTGAAGTTTCCTCTGCCAGATTAATCTGCCATCTTTAATCTCATTTTCCTGCAAAATTTCAAAGTTTACAAATTTTCTGCTAAAGCATAACACGTGGCCTGCAGCTTGCTTAGGAGTCCTTTTTCCCAACTAAAACTTCCTGAACCCAGTCTCTACTGTCTTTTTATCAACATTCTGGTCTTCTGAGCTCTAACTAGAATCTCTCATCAAGCTTGGCATACAGCATTCTAGGGCTCCTACAGCCAGTATCTCTAAACTTTTCCAAACTCCTCCCTCAAACCAGTTCCAAAGGCATCTAAAGCATGGTCAAGTAAAATCACAGCAATGATCCCACTTCTCAGGTACCAAAATCTGTTTTAGTCATTTTTTTGGTTGCTGAGACACAATACCCAACACCTACAACTTAAAGGGAGAGAGGTTTGTTTTTTGCTTTTTTGTGTGTGTTTGTTTTTTTGGCTTACATATTTTTTAAGAGTAGGAAAATTTATTGGAGAAGAGGAATGGAGGATAAGAACAGGGGAACAGGGACTAGGAATAGCTGCTGAGAGAGCGGAGGGGTTCCGAAATGGGTTACCATTGGCTCACATTTTTAACCCATAGTTGAGCAGCTCCAAGGCATGAAGGCATGGTGGAAGGGGCTGGGCAGAGGAAAACTGCTTATTTCATGGTGCCTAGGAAGCAGTAAGAGCCAGAAGGGTCGATACATGGTTTGGAGTCATGCCTGCGGTGGCCCACCTCTCCATCCAGACCTCACTTCTTAACAGCAAGTCAGCTGTAATGCTCCCTAATCTCATCACTTGCCAACACATGAGGCTTTAGGGGCCATTTTAGATCTAAGCCATAACAATTTTTCACAGTATTCCCTGTCACTTTGAACACATTCCATCATTCTTACTACTTTCTGAACACTTCTGGAAGTCCTCTTTTGAGTGTCTTTAGTTGTGCTGTCATGATTGCCTAGACATCTTGAATCAATTCGAAATATTTACATTTCATCCTCGTTTTGACTTTGGGCAAGAGCCAGAAGTTGCACAGTGCTAGATACAGTGAATGAGGTGGATAAAGACACACCACCGTGTTTTTACAAGCATGCCTTTCTGTTAAATAGAGCTCAGGAGCAGCATTCACCATAGTTTCTATCCAACCTCATAAAGACATGAAAAAGCCAGGTGTGGCACACACATGTCCCAACACTAGGGAGGCTGAGGCAGGAGGATCAACACAAGTTTGAGGCCACTCTGGGCTACATAGTTCAAAGCCAATCAACAACACAGCAAGACCCTGTCTCCCCGCCACCCCAAATAAAACAAAAACATGAAAAGGGACCTTCAGAACCGCTTCAGAAAGTGGCAATGATGGGATAAAGATGTTCTGAGAGGGGTGTTTTGAGGGAGATTAAAGGCAATGTGTCTTACTGTAATATTTTTATTTAATCGTATCACAGCTTTTTATCAGCCCTCATACATACCATAAAAGTAGAAAAGGTGAGGAAAATGTCCAAAAAATCATGGCTGAGCCAGGGATTTAGCTCAGTGGCCTAAGCACCTGCTGGACAAGCATGAAGTCATGGGTTTGATCCCTGGTACCAAAAAAAAATTGTGGCTGAGACCAAATTTGATGAAAACTTTTACTCATCCAAGCAGCTGAGCAAACTCCAAGAGGATAAATGGATCCACAAATGCATACTTTATAGGGAAAATGCTGAAAGCCAAGGACAAGGGAAAAGTCTTGAAAAATCAAGAGAAAAGTGAATCATCACTTAACAAAAGAACCTCACCAAGATCTTCAGCTAATTTCTCATCAGATGCAATGGAGGAAAGAAGGCAGTGAGGTAACATATTAAACATGCCCAAAGAAAATTCTGTCAGTTAAAATCTTGTATTCAACAAAATTGTCTCTCAAAATTGAAGATGAATATATGCATGTATTTGCCCAAAGGTGTCTATCCATCTTGCACAGGAATATATTATGGAGAAAATGAGACCCACAGATGGAGATTTTTTTAAAGACAGTAACAGAAAAATTACTTGAAGCATACTACTGATGACCGCATTGATGTATTAAGCAAGTCACATGCATGTAAACACTTGGAATATTGATACACAGTAAGTGCTCAAAATCTATCAGATGTTAGACCACATGAAAAACTTGCCCTTGGCTCGTTTTGTTCCCCCCACCTCTACTGTTGTCCTTTTACTGACTATTGCCATTTTCCCCTTGCTTAACTCCCTGCTCAAATCTCATATTCTTCACAAATTAGATGATCTCTCCCCTCTCTGAATTATATTGTACTCACAGTATTGCCACGATTTAGTGGTCTGATGTTTCTATGCTTTGTTTTCATTTGTCTTGACTCCCTGACCAGCAAATATTTTAATATTTCTATTAGAAATATTTTATCCTTCATATATAAAAATATCTGAAGCAAAAAAATGAGTGTTCACATTAGTTACTTCTGAGTGATAGATGAAGCTGTAAAGACTGTACTTTTCTGTGGATAATGTATTTTCTCAAATTAAAAAAAGTTAGAGAAACTAAAGCTTCAATAAATATAGGCAACTGTCAGAATTATTTCACATCAGGAACAAATACTTGAAAGAATCTTTAAAATGTGTGCACTTTTGGCCATAACTAATCACTGACCACATGAGTGCCTGGACTCAAATACTTGGAGAAGAAAACTGACTCTTTCCCCAGTAAGTGATGGAACTGAACATTTTAAAATGACATCTAGCTTTGTCCAAAGCCCAATATTAAATGTTTCTCTGATAGGTAGCTCTGGAATTGGACCTCTTGTTCACAAGTTAAAGTTCAACAGATAACTCTATTATACAGATAGGTTGAAGAGCATACCGCAGTGTGAGAAGAAAAATTTTTAATGACCAACTCTGTAAACCTTAGGCTGAAATGCCTTCAGCAGCATAGAAAATTAGGAATGCATAAACTCTGACACCAGAGCTCTACCATGAGGTGGCGATAAAGTGCTGGGAAATCATAGTTTTAAACCTTTTATGTTTAGTCTTCGTTACTAAGTGTGCACGTGCATTTTTGTAAGATGAAACAATATTGGAGGGAAAGCCGGCAAGACACATTATAGACATTGTCCACAAGAAATCCTAGAAAACAAGAAACAAGAAGCAAAGCAGAAAACTACAAGACTACATGACATTTAAATGTGATACCCTTCAAACGCCAGAATTGCCTATTTTCAGATCCATGATTTTGTTATTGATTCCACAGGTTCTGTAAGTATTTAGACTCTGTAACAGTTCTGAAACATTGAAAGGGCAGTTTTTAAAGTAGTTTAAACAAATCAAAATAACTGATCCTGAAATGTTTATCTAGGAAACAGCTTTCACTGAGTGAAACTGCAGCCTCTAAAAGTGGAGATGAAGATCCAGACTTCCTAGCTTGCTCAACTCTGCACACTGTCTTCACAGCAATCACCCAGCAACCTGCTACCTTCATTCTTCCTATCTAGGAGGGCAGAGAAACAATGGTAAGAGGAAAACACTGAGCAGACTTATACCGAAAGGTTAATAGAGGTTATTTCAGATGTGGAAAAGAGATATAAAATTATAGATGCTTTTGTTTTTTTTTTTTAATGGTGCTGGAGATCAAACCAACCGAGTCTTCAGCTTGCTTGCTTGCTTTTCTTTCTTTCTTCCCAGTCTCATGGGTTCCCCCAGGCTGATCTGGAACTTAAGTCCCTCAGCCCTCCAAGCAGCTGACTTTACTGCCACACGCTACTGTTTCCTGCGCCTATAGATGCTGCTGCTTTTTAGTTATTTATTTTGCTTCCTTGTATTTTCTTTTTAGTTATTAAATATTTCCACTGGATAGAAAAATAGGAGGATAATACAACAAACATTTAGGTATCCACTGCTCAGCATTTCAACATAATCATTAGAATTGTTTATAAGAAATAAACACTCCAAGTACCTCCACCCTAGATAATCCAGCACTCCCTTCTTTTCCCAGAAGTAAACATTTCTTTGCATTTGATATTTATCATGCTTATCCATGTTGTTATATATGCTATGCTTCTACTTTTGTGCCCAATATACTGTGTAAACTTTACATTATAGCATGACCTCAGACTGTAGAAATCTTT
>RJWT010036765.1:0-13190 GCA_004365215.1 Cuniculus paca | reverse complement strand
TCCTCCACCACTGCACCTCTCCACAAGACCTCTGGGGTTGCCACCATGACTGTGCATCCCCAGGCTCCCACAACTCCTCTCCCAGGGTGAGTCTGGCTCCAGGCTAAGGTGCCACCAGCTACCACCTTCTTCATTTAAGCTTTTCTTTTTACTCTCTCTGTGGGCTTCAATTCACATTTTAGATTCTTCCTGGATCCAGAGGACCCACTTTCATCCTTCTTGTCCTCCCCATGATGCCATATTCCAGCATCTGAACTGTTTTCCTCAGAGAATCTGTTTACTCTGCTGCTTACTGTTCCACCATCTTCCTGGAAATCCTATTAAATTTCACTTACTGGCCAAATTTGAACTCATGTTCTCTGATAGATATGTATAGTAATTGAATCTCCTAGAGAAAGACTACTATGTGAAATAAATTTAATATTTCTCCTTTTCTAATTTTTGACAAGTTGTCTGGACCTACATTTTTAGTACAAAATTTAAAGAATAATCATTCTAACTAATACTTCTATCTTCTATTTACATAAATGAAAATTATTCTAGTATTGTAAGTAATAGCTATTGATTTATATTAAATGTTTCATTATCAACACATAATGATTCTAGAAAAAGAAAGAACTTTATTTAAAAATCTCTTTACATAGAATATATGCTTTTTTCCAAACTATTGCAATAGTTAAATTTGTAAACAGATTTTGACCTTGACCATACTTTATTGTGATGAATTACTCTTTTAAATGTCTCGTTGATTTTAACTATATCTTATTTACAATTTTTAGTACCACTCTGAAAAACATAAATAAAAAGAGAATATATAATATCATGATTATATATCACAATATATTATGAGATGTGGCTAAAGCATTACATTAGACTAAGTGTAGAGGCAAATCTAAATACCTGCATTAAAAAAGATGAAAATTCTCCAATAATCTGAATTTGCATCTTAAGAACTAATAAATGAGAGCAAACTAAGTACAAAGAAGAAGAATAAAGGAAATAATAAAGGATAAAGTAAAAATAAATGAAATAGACAACAGAAATAAGTAAAGAAAATTATAGATACCAAAAGTCAATTCTATGAAAAGATCAGCAAAATTGACAAAACTGCATCTAGCATGGCAAGACAAATAGAATACTCAAATTACAGAAATCAGAAATTAAACAATGAATATCAATATATAGCTTACAGAAATTAAATGAGGATTATAAGGGATTACTATGAAAGAATAAGCAATTGGATAATTTAGAGGGTATACAAATGCTCTTAGAAAGACATTAAACTTATAAAACTGAATCAAATTCATTCAAGAAAAATTGAACAGATCAAGTACAATAATTTATAAACTCTCCATAATGAAATATTCAGATAAAGGTCGCTTCACTAATGAAATCTACTGAAGGTGTAAAAGAAGATTTAATAGAAATTTTTCACAAAATCTACCAAAAGTTAGAAATAGGGAGAACATTCAGCAACGGAACTCGTACCAATAAACTAGTGTGAGATATGAGAACCAGGCAAACACAAGGTAAAATAAAATCACATATGAATGTATCTTACAATTAGATGAAAAAAATTTTGTACATAGAAAATCTTAATCATTTAAAAACTACGAGACTAATACATGAGTTTGGAAAAATTACAGAACATATGATCTATCAAACTACATTTCTACATGCTAGCAATAAACAATTCAAATATAAAATTGAGGAAACAATTTCATCTACAGCAACAGAAAGAGCACAATACTTAGGAATAAATTAGAGAAAATAAGTACAAGATTTCTATGCTGAATTATAAACCTTTATGGAGCAAAATTGAAGAAGGCCTACATAAATAATAAATATATCATGCTTGTGAATTAGAAGACTTAAAATACGAAGATGGCAGTATTTGCCAATGAATCTACTTTCAATCTTTATGAAAGTCCCAATCATCTTTCCCTCCCAGAAACTGATAAGAGGAAACTAAAATTCATATGGAAATTCAAGAAACCCAGCATAAACAATAATTTTAAAAAATTGGAAAAGATTAAATTTGGAATTTGCTTATTTTTTGATTGAAAAGTTAACTTACTACAAAACTATACTAATCAAGACAGTGTGATACTGATGTAAAGACAAACATGCAAATCAGTGGAATGAATTCTTTGTTTTTATAGGTGAAATAGAGTAATAAACCTCCTATGATTAGATCTTCAGGACTTTGATTTTGAAATTTCAAAAGTTTTGTACATATTTTATCATCAAGGCAATTTAATTGTGCATGATAGTTTAGATCACTCTTTAAGAGCAGAATTTGTGATTTTCTACAATGGAACAGTATTTCAAACCAGGCTTAGGAAAAAATTGAATCTGCTCTATTCATGAAATTTATTATTAGCTATTGGTTTCCTTCTTATTTTTAAACTAAAGTGATACAATGATAATTTATCTAATCTAAGATTTATGACACTTTATCCTAGAAATCGTGTCCTTATGCTGTGTTTCAGTATATATCATCTAGTCAATGAATTTCCATGACAAAATGATTGTTCACTGGTGGCTGCTTTTTGTAGGTTCAGCTACTAAAGATGAGGCACAAAGATTGACTGCAAATGTAAAGATAAAATAAGTCATTATTTTCATAACCTAGAAAGAGAGCAGCCTCTGATTTAGAGATAAGTTCCAGGAAGGAGAAATATATTGACTATAAGCAAGATTTTGATGAATTAATGGTTTAAATCTGTTAAGTTTGGAAATGGAGTTTTTTCCTCATGGAGGAGAGACTATTTGCAATGTGTCTGTTCATTAGGATGTAGTGGGGTGGGGAGAGCTGTGAAACTAGAAGAGTAGTTCTGTATGCAGTGGCAACTGTGCAACAAAGGATTTTGCCCTGCAGGCTTGAATTACTTCCTGTGTATGTCTGTATGTATCCTTTTTTGAGACAAGGTTTCGCTATGTAGTTTAGACTCACTTTGGGCTCACTACGTAGTCCAGGCTTGCCTTGAACTCAGGGCGATCCTCCTGCCTCAGCCTCCTGAGTGCTGGGATTACAGTCATGCACCGCGTCTGGCTTTTTTTTGTCCATTTTAAGATATGAGTGTGTTACAAAGCATTTGAGCACTCTGTCACAGGCATTAGCAAACTGAAGCTCAATACACAGTAGACAGAAGACTGTTGCTTAGTATAGAATTCATATAAACAACCCCATGCCTGTCAGTTCCCTACAATAACTCAGTTTCATTAGGTTCAGTCAACGGCTAACCAGTTGAACTGTGTGCTACGAACTGTTCTGAGGTCTCTCAAATAGAGATACTATAAGTAGAATATTATGATGAATTTGGAAAAAATTTTAAAAACTGAATACAATTATCTAGAATCTGAAAAAAGGTAATTTGCCAAAGCAATACACAGTCAGAAAAAACCCTGCTTGGGCATTATTCTGTTGTGCTTGTAAAATTTATTATGAATTTTTGCTCTCCTGTTAGGAGGTTGTAATTGTAAAAGTGAGTGACATTTTTATGTAAAGTAACTTTTAAAAGTATTAAAATAGTCTCACTCATAAAAACCAGCCATGTGTTTTAAGACAAGGAACAGAACTCATTGAAATTTTATTAAAATTTAATTTTTGAATGGAATGAATTTGACATCATGTAGATTTCTGGTGGGATTTTTCCTTTCTCCCCCCCAAAGAGCTGAAAGAACTGTGATAGAATGTATTAGGATTTCTCTGAAAGATGAAAACAGTATCATTTTTTCAGCGCACTGTGTGTATGATCTGAGCATACTTCGAAGGTGCACGTGTCTAACCTTAAGGAGAGACAATGATGACCAATTAAGAGATTCAAAAGGACTCTTAATAGAAGAAAGAGCCATAACAGAGGCATGAAGAAAACCACCAGCAATGGGAACCACTATTGTGTTAATTAAATTATATACGCTATTTCATTTAACCTTGTAGGTACTATGTTTATATTACTTCTAGGGAAGTGATCAGGCACATGTCACAGGTACCTATTAAATAAAAGTCAAAAAGGATGTTTAAATCAAACATACCCCTAATGAATCTTGGAGTTACCTGATAAAACAATGATTTTTGCAGATATTTTTATAGGTACATACATAATCTCTGTTATTCAAAAAACTTCACATGTACGTAGTACACTTTTGGGTCTCATGTGGTTTATTCCTTAGTCCAGGAAGTCTGAAAACCTTAAGAAGTGCTATAGACTGTTAAGAAATGACAATAAGAGGAAGCTAGACCAGGGAAATCAGGTTGCTCTTGTGGTGATCCTGAGGAGACTAATTATGTCCTGAAATTGAGAAGATGAACTGGGGATGAAGAGCAAAATAACTCATAAAGTTATATGAAAAAAGATTCTGAAAGAAAAGCATTTTTGGACCTGAAAATAGAAGAAGAACAGTAATGTTTTTGTTCCAGGAACTTTTCTGGATCCTAAAAGCATTAACATATTTCATGGAAAGGAAATGATGTGGAATTGAAGGACAGATCCTAAATCAGATCAAAGAATTGCAGAGCATGGTGATGAGACAGAAGGATATGGAACTACATGTCTTCATAATGTTATGTGAATTGTTTTTTGAGTATTGAGAATTTGACTGTATGTAAAGTATCTATTAGTCCTCAGCAATTTCCATATAGTGTATATATTAGTCACTTTCTTGGCACTGGGACAAAATACCTGACACCCACAAGTTAGAAGAGGTGTAAAACACATAATTTATATGGGATTTAGCTGCTATCAAATCTAGCAGAATGCTTAAAAAATTAATATCCATACTGAAGATAAAGGTATGCTCAGTTTTGAAATTTTGGACCAGGCCAGAAGAGATATCTTATTATTAACATTGGTGCAGTTAGTATATCAAAGCAGTTTCTCATCTCCAGAAATAAACACAACTTAATCTCCAAGTACATTTGTTTATCTCAAGCTTTCAGGTAAACCCTATGGTATGAGTTCCTATTACTCAAACATAAAGTAGCTTGGGGCATAAAATATTCAGGACAATTTACTGTGGTCTGTGCTAAAATATGTCAAGTTTTCTACTGAAATTTGGGTCTCTGTCACCTGGCAGAAGTAATTTTGTCTTAAAATCTACTCACTGTACCAATATATTGGTAATATTGTATCTACTCAGACATTGTCTTATAGTGATACGTTCCACAGTGTAATATTTGTAATTTGCTTTACATTTATTAGACACAGGTAATCATTAGGTGTTTTTTAAATTTATTTCCACTTTCTTCCTTGCTACCTTACTGAAATCATTGGAAAAGTATTTTATAGAATTCTTAGGAAGTCAATAATATCTCATACCGAAAAATAGACAATTTGTTATGATATTTTGTACCTAAAAATATTTTATGCTTTCTTAAAACTGCTAGTTTATGTTGCAAGGAGAAAAATTTTACAGATTCCAAAATCTAGTGTTAAATAGTCCACAGCTGATATCGAGCAAGAGTAAATTTATTAAATAAAATTCCCTCACTTTGCCTTATTTTTCTCAGCTCCCACATAGTCTACTATAATAATTAAAATTGAAGAGGTCTGCAATAATTATAGTAGGGTAAAAATTCTTTTTAATCTACCATGCCTACTGTTACCAGAGTAGGATAGTGAAGGTAGCATTAATATAGTCTAACATGCTAAATATTTGTAGTGTGACTGCTAGAAGCAAGTCACCACAGATCAAACATCAGATTCCCAAAAGATATTTGTATTATATTTTTTTAATGAGATGGTCAGTAAGAAACACTGAGCGACAAGAAGAAAAACTGGAGAGGTTCAGGAAAGCAAAGTTAATTATAGTCATAGGTTCTAGACACAGAAAGTATAAGATGTACAGAGCCACATTGGGAAGAAGTCAACATAGTCAGGATGTAGAAAATAGGATCAAGGGGAAGGTTTAGCTCAAAGCTTTAATTTGGGTTGCCGTGGGCAAGGCAAGTAGGGCAGTGTGAACACTGAGGAATACCAATCTGGATAATTTTTGCCACCTGTTGCTTATAGTGGTGATTCCCAGCTGGATGTCACCGGTTCCTGAGATAATTAAAGTAGAGGAGCACTGCTTCTTAGATGTATGGGCCAGGTAGAGAAGTATGGCCCAGGACTAGGCAATTTGCATGTCAAAGGCATGATCTAGCTAGGCTCTTTGTTATCACCAGGAGTTGGTTAACCACTGTTAGGACAGTTTTACCCAACCAAATAGGGTTTTTCTAAGATGTCAAAATATAACATACAAAAACTTTTAAAACTTCTTTACACTACATTGATTCATCCCTAATGCCAGTATCCAACAGAATAGACAAAAGCTTTTGCCTTCATGGTAAGAGCTTATGTTACAGCCAGAGAGAAAAAATGTTACAAACAACAGGTTAACAATATTGAGCATCTGCTGTGAGTATGGTGGAATAGTTAATAATCTCACTAAGAAATCTAAAGAAAGTGATAGAATAAACAAATTTTAATGAATTATATTGTTTCTAAAGAAGTGAGAATGTAACAAGTAAAGATTCTGGAGAGAAAAACTCATTTAAAGAAGCAATACATTCTGTGTTTCTTTCTCTTGGGGCCCTTGCCGATTCTTAATCACTGCCTATGGATAGGATAAGAAACTAGATAGGAGGTTGCTCCTTAGAGGGAGAAATGTGAGATTATATTTTGGCCATGTCATGGATCTTAAAAGATAAAACTTGGATTTTGGCCCTGGTAAGATATCCTGTTCTTAGGTGGCCAACTCCTTCAATTGAAGCAGGGGATGGCATAATGATCCCTTTAGTTATTGATTTTTCTATTCAATATAAGATATCTGTTGATTCTCAGGCTGGTCAGAGTAAGATATCAGGAAGTTGAGCAAAAAGTGACTAAAAATATGAGATGAGATCTTGAGAGTCCAATAATGCTTATTGAAGGAAAATTTGGCGTAGAGGACTCATGAAACAAGAATTCCCTGATAAAATCTTCAGGGTCACATTTGGGAGCACCGAGGGGAAAAATCTAAAGAAAGAACTAAACTAGGTTTTAGATAAGCCTTACAAAGTTTGAAATCCAGTTAAATTATTTCAATCTATCTTTGATGTAAGGTAGTCTCTCCTGTGTGGTTGTATTGCAAGATAGTGAATCCTTTTTTCAATAAATAAACATTTCTCAGAGACCCTACATTTTTTTATTTATACAACTTGAAATTTAATGAAAATTACAAGGAATACTGAGAGACAAAGATAATTAAAAAAGATCCTTGACTGATAACAAACATAAGTGCTGTCAGACACAGACTCTAAAATAACTGATGTTGACATATCTTTGAAGATAGATAACCAGATGGGTAGTGTATAGATAGCCAGAGCACTAGAAATTATATTAAGATGAAATTGAAATTATATAACTGAAAAGTATAATGACCATAATTAAGAAATAAATAGATAGATTTAATAGAGGATTAGATTGAAGAAGGCTTAGCAAATTGGCGGTAGCTCCATACTAAATATACATAGTGATATATAAAAAAAGGAAGAAAAATCAAAGATTGTAAGAACTATATGTGACATGGTGGAAAGTCTAGCACGTGTGTAACTGAACACTCAGAGGGAGATAAAGAAAAAATGACTAATACTCAGAATTACCGATGAAAAGATGGTTAAATAAAAAGAAAGCCACATATAAGTATCTTATTAGAAAATTTTTAGAAACTACCAATAAAGAGAAAATGCAGTGAAAACAAAAAAGTAAACCAACAATGAAACAACAATGAAACAGAAAGGTGATTTCTCAGTAAGAAAAATGGATACCAGAATATAAAGAAGAGTGTTTTTAAAGTGTTGAAAGAAAATAGTTGCCAACCAATAGGTACATATTCAATGTGATAATATCCTAAAAAACTAAAATATTTTCAGATCTCCTTGAAACCCCCTGACCACATGCACACAGAATTCATCTGTAGCAAACTTGCCTTGAAAGAAATTCTAAAGGGGGTAATGATTCATAGTGAAAGAAATAACCTTAAATAGAAATAAATAGTTGGACATGGTAAGGTCAGGGATGGGTAGATCTATGGATCAATCTAAATGAACATCAAGTGTAACAGTATTCATGATTGCAGATTTTAAATTACAGATTAATTAATACTTATAAAAGCAGTAACAAAAAATAAAAATTGTTAAATAAAACTAAAAGTCTGGAATTTTTATGGAATGTTATAAAAGAATTAATACTAGAACCTTGTATGTCAGAGATACATATTTTTACTTCTAAATTTAGCATTCTTCCACTCAAATTAAAAAAAAATACTTGGAGCAATGGTGCATTGCTCCAAAGAAAACAAGAAAAGACAAAGGATAACATAGAACATGTGGGACTGATAGAAAATAACAAGCAAGGTGTTAGATAAAGCATATATATCAGTATTAACAATAAACGAGATGAAAATCACAAGAATCCATATTGTCATCACTTATCCAGTCTTGTACTGGAATTCATAATCAGTACATAAGAAAAGATAAGTGATATAAGAGATAAAAGGACAGAAAAATATGTCTTTATTTACAGATAACAATATGTGAACATTGAAAATTTTAATTGTCTACAAACTTCTGAAAGTAAAAAGTAAATTTAGCAAGATTACAAATTATAAAATTGCATGGGAAAATCTTTACATACCAATAACAAAAAAGTAAAAAAAATTACACCATCAAAATATATGAGTAAATATAAAGTAATACGTGCAATGCATTAATTTTTAAAGAAATAGTTGAAAATTACTGAGAGAAATTACAGAAAACTTAATGGAGGGATATATCTTGCACATGGATTGGAAGAGTCAATAGTTTAAATATTTCAATTCTCTCTAATCTGACATTTAGGTTGAAGTCTTTGGTGAATTAAAAACTGTTGGTCAACTTGACAACAGCTGAACTGAATCAGTATGGCGCTGAGTGTAGATGGTCCACTTGAGGACTGCTGTCAGAATAAAATGGAGACCTGGGGAGAAAGCATTTAGCATTGTGGGTTCTCCTAAGTGTTGTTGTTTGGAGCTGTTGGTTCTTCTGGGGCTGTTGGTTTTCCTGGAGGAGCTTATCACACTGGCTTACTGATATGAATTCAGCTGTTCTATTGTCGGAGGAGCTCGGTACCTTGTTGCTGAGGATGGCTGTGCTATCAATAGATTATCAATCGTCAAACTTATAACTGAAATTCGTGACTCAATATATGATCTTCATTTCTTCTTGTCTGTTCATATTTAAATTTATGAACTTATTTGTGCATAAACTCAAAGTGTCAGGGTGACATCATTTTATCCCAAACCAGTGTCTGCTCATCATTTTTTCATAGCTCCATGCACTTCTTTATTTCTCAGGCTGTAGATGATAGGATTGAGCATGGGGGTGACTACACCATAGAATAGGGCAATCAGCTTGTCAAAAGCAGAGTCTTTGGACTTTGCTTTCATGTACATGAAGAGAATTGTCCCATAAAACACAATCACCACTGTCATATGGGCTGAGCAGGTAGAAAAGGCTTTTTTTCTTCCTTCAGTTGAATTGATTCTTAGTACAGTATAAAGGATGAAAATGTAGGAGATACAAATCAGCAGCAATGGAGAAAACAAAAATATTACATTGCCCAACATTATAGTAACCTCATTTAAAGAAATATCTGTGCAAGCCAGCTTGACAAAGGCCAGTATTTCACAAACAAAATGATTAATGACATTTTTTCCACAGAAGGGCAATCATATTGCAAGAACAGTTTCTGTCAATGAGTTGAGAAATCCTAGCCCCCAGGAGAGAGCCGCCATTTGAACACAGAGTGCCTTGTTCAAGATGATAGAGTATCTCAGGGGGTTGCAGATTGCCACGTATCGATCATAGGCCATCACTGCTAGGAGCACACATTCTGTGGAACCCATAGTATAAGAGACAGACATTTGAATAACACATCTAAGGAAAGAGATAGTTTTTTTCTTTGATAGGAAGTGTATCAGCATTGTAGGAATAAAGGAGGATGTGTACCAAATATCTAAAAAGGAAAGATTACCCAGGAAGAAGTACATGGGTGTGTGGAGGTGAGAATCCAGCAGAGTTAAGAGGATCAAGGTACTGTTCCCAAAAAGGATTACCAGGTACATCACCAAGCATGTTACAAAAAGGAGTTTTTCAGCTCTTGGGTACTCAGAAAGTCCCTGAAGAATGAACTCAATCTCTGTCCAGTTGTTCTTTTCCATTTTTACTTTTCTATACCTTGGGTTTAATGAGTCCGTACAGGATTATCATATGAAGTGAGAACTAAAATTGGGGTGGGAGGGACAACAGATGTATCGGCACTACCCGCAGTGATGGTAACAGCTGAGGGTTTAGCTTTTGGGTCTCCTCTTCTAGCTCATGAGCAGTGGGTTGAAGGCACGTGAAAATTTCATTGGTAGTTTATTAACAATAACTTCAGTATTCTATTTTCCAAAATTGTGTTGCAGGAAATCTGAGCAGGAAAGAATCATTCACATTTCTTAACAAGTTTCTGATGCAGTCAAGTCACAGATCTCAATTTTAGGTCAATATTTTTGGAGACAGCATGCTTCAATCTATTCAACGAAGAATTATTAATTGTTCATATACCACATCAATGAATAACAATGCCATTGGTTTAGTGTTTTATAATTTACAAACATTCATATATATTATTATTTTATCATCACCGTACTTTTCTGAGGAAAATATAACTGGATATATCAATTTACTGTGAATCTGCCCATGGAATTCTGATAAGGGTTTTGAAAGAGTATCATTTTTTCTGGGATTTCTATTAAAGTTTTTATAGGAAAGATGTAAATTAAGAATATGTTGAGCATGGTGTGATTGTAATCACAGCACCCTAGAAAGCTGAGACAGGAATCTCACATGTTTGAATCCAGCTTGGTCAACCCAGTAACTTAGTGAGATGATGTCACAAAATAAAAAATTAAAAAACGGCTGGCATTGTATGTAGCTCAATGTGAAGGCCCTGAATTCAATTCCCAAGAACATCTAAAAGTTGATTCTTATTTGAAAATTAATCTCAGAAAATGATTATGCTGTAATTTGTTATTCAAATAGCCTTTATATAGTTGCTACATTAAAAATTTCACTTGCGGAGATATATAAAAGAAACTAGCAATGTACTTTGATGCTTTCAAATGAAGACAAAAGCACAATTAACAGTATAGAAAAATGATTTGCATTACTGCTGCAATGTTAATAACTTTTAAGAAGCAATTAACGCTCTGTTGAATTACACTATGCCTGAAATTTTTTCTTCATTTAAGTTTACTTCCCTAAAATGGAGTCCCAGAATCTGTTGGGAACACGAAGATTGCTAAGATGCTGAAAAGTTTATAATAAAGCATTTTCCATGGGACTTACAGTATCATAAAATTCCATTTTTACTGGATCATTGCTGTCATTGAATACTAACTTCTAAAACAGCTAATGATACAGGAAATGTTGCATAATCACAGTCCACTCATTTTGTGGGCCACTATACACTTATTAATATGATATTTATTTGGAATTTTATCAACATAAATGTAGTTTACATTATGTTAATATAAATAAGTGAAAACAGAAAAAAAAATGACAACATAAGATGTTGTTTGTTTGTGAAATCCAAACCTAGAATAAGATAGCTCATACTGGAAATGCTAGAAATATACAGAATGTTCATGATTATCTTAGAGAATCTTTTTCTACTTTTATGAATTATCTAAATTTCTAAAGTAAATATACATGAAGGAAAAATGTAGCCCAAGAGGGAAACACTGAAGCAAGTATATATAATCATGTTAGAAAGGTTAAATCAGAGTTAAAAGTACAAGACCAATTTAAATGGTACAGTAATAATCTTAAGTGTCTGAAGATTGCACATAGCACCTGAGTTGTACTAATATCCCCTATCCAGTTATCTATAGGAACACACCATTTCCTTTATTAGACCTTGACCATTTATTATCCCTACCCTCAAAATCTTGCAGGTAACAGTGTTCATTGTTTTTGGGAAGTACATCAAGTTAATGGACTTGAGTTTCCTGACTGAATCTTATAGCTCCTATTACTGTGCAGTTCAGGCTGACCTTGGGCTCACTTTGTAGCCCAGGCTGGTCTCAAACTTGCAAGGATCCTCCCCTCAGCCTCCCGAGTGCTGGGATTACAGGAGTGTGCCACCACTCCTGGTTAGCCTCCAAAGATACCCCTGATGCTTAGAATAAATTGTCACTAGACAAGGAAAATCTTATTTATAAAAGGCTACAAGCTCACCTAAATCTTACCCAGCTCCTAATATTTCCCTCCTAAATCAAGGTCCTTCGTAAGAAATATTTACTCCTTGGTTCAATGCTTAGGGCTTCATCTGGGTATTGTTTTAGTATTGTAATAGACCTACGCCACGTTTGTGAGCTTAATCTAAACCAGAAGTCAAACTCTCTAACATTCTAATAGGACTTCTAACTTTTGATAAGTTGTTTCATTTTGTTCTGCTTTAACTTAGCTACTTGAAGGTCTAGCATTTAAAACATTGAGATTTTTCCGTCAAAAAGATGTGTGAAGCATCCTAGAGAAACAATCCTACAATCCTTCCCAGCTCAGCTAAATGATTACTTAAGACAATTTATGCTACTCCAAGTTTAATAAGTGGTGTCAATTCTCAATTTATGGATTGTATGAACTCTAATTCTTGATATACCATAAATAAAGACAAATTATTTGTGTCTACAAAGGAATAGGTAGTGGATGAGTAGGGTTATAGTATTTATTTGGCGTTTCATGCAATTTTTATCATTTAATCTTCAGAATACCCCAAATACTACAATGACATTTTTATATGAGGGATTATTTTGAGATTTCTAAAATTAGAGTTTTCAGTATTTTATGGTGGTAAATGCCAGAATTATGATTTAAACCCATACATTTATGACTCACGAGTTCCTGTATTCATCATTGTTCCACAAGGCTTACTTATTTGTATAAAAGTTTTATAAAAACCACAATTTTATTAGATGTTCTAAACTTTCAGTGATAACCATATGATAAATATGCACATAATATACATATTTGCCTCTTATGAAAACCTCTTATGAAAATATTACACACAACAATGAATTCAAAAGAAAATATGCCTGAATTTTCTTTCAGGCCTATATACAGAATTGAAAGTTTATCATAG
>RJWT010036764.1:0-13122 GCA_004365215.1 Cuniculus paca | reverse complement strand
AGTAGCATTAATTAATTAATAAGTTGGTAATAGTAATAGTAGATTATTATTCCGAGGTATGGTAAGTCCCACATTATGAATGTGTCCCATTTATAAATCAGATTCATTCATAAGTGCAACAAAGTGGGTCTTACTCATCTTTTACACAAATATACAATGAAAGTATATAAAAAAATGCACACACAAAAATTCTGTAAATAAACTGTTTTAACTTTTACAGTTACCTTAAAGGGGTGGCACTGTACAGTACAACTGTAAGCACTGTATTGTTTTGTGCTTCCTAGCAGTGCTCTCCACATCGCAACTGCTTTTCTTCTGGCTTTCAGACATCCTAGAGTCTGACCAAACACTACCCTACTGTACACTATAGCACAATATAGCAATACAACTGTGACAATGTCCAGCAGACATGTGAGCTACTTCAGTCATTTGCTCACATCTATGAATGTTCATATTGTGAGGTTCATTCACATCTTTGAATGTTTGCAACACAAATGTTTGGAAGTCTTGAGACTGAGTGTATGTGGAAAATAATAGTCGTGTTCAAAAATAGCACTGTTGCTGATCTCCTGACCTCATCATAAGAGCTTTAACAAACTAAATGAACTCATTCTCTCTCTCTCCTCTCAAGAGGAAACGTTGTAGAAGACAGGCACGGACCACTGCCTTTGAGCATCCAAAAAACTTAAAATAAGCAATCCATCAATAATGGCAACATAATAGACTTTAGCTCATTCTGTCTGTTAATAAAATGAAATCATTAACTATTTTCCTGGAAATTAGGTAAAGGAGAAAAACATTGTGTCTCAATTTATATTGCCCAGACTTAATATGTTTTACTTATGAAGTTGTAAATATTAGATTATTTTATAAAGAAGAAAGCTGAAACCCCAAGAAAAAGTAATTTGCCCAAAGTCATATACCAAGATAGTAGGTACTGACTAGACTTGGAAATCTCTTTACCTCCAAGAGATACACTGTCTTGAAATTTTATGTCTGTCTATCTACTTATCTCTCTGAGTTTTCATAGTCTTTATGTTCATGTGCCTACTTTTAAGTCAAGAAAGGTTGTGAAGTATTTCCCAAGTGTTGGAACTATCGAACAGAGGGACTGGCACCCTTAAATACATACACTGGAAAATAATGTTTAATGCTCTTACCTTCTTTATGCAGTGATATTTGTTCTTAATTTCTCTTGTTAAAAACAATATCAATTAATAACTCAGTAGTAATAAAAGTATACAAAGGTATAAATACCAGTATGTATGTCTTGTTTTAAAAAACAAAAATTGTTTCAAAGAGCTGGAGATGTAGTTAATCTAAAAAGCCCTGGATTCAGTCCCTAGTACTGGGGATCAGGGTGGGACTTGGGATGGGAATTGGTGATTAGTTGGAGGAAGGGGGATTGGAGGTCAATGCCTTAAAGTTGTGATGAAGGGAGAAGTCAGAATCAATTTTCAGAAAAACAAATCCAAGGTGACTTTTTTTGTGGGGAGGACCAGATGGGATGGAAATACACAGCAATAAGGAAAAAGGGTCAGAGATGCCTTTTGCTTTGGAGAATAAATTTTTCTTTAGGTTCCTTTGTATCTGAGTTTGTTTCTGATTCATTCACTTAACATTATGGTCTTAAGGTATATCCATTTTTTTTACTGACTCAAACCTGTTCTTCTTTATGGAACAGTAGTACTTACTCTATTTTGTACAAATACCACACTTTCTTTGTCCAGCCATCTGCTGATAGACCATGTCTAAGATTGAGCTATTATAAGCTCTGCTGTTATGAACATGGGTATGAATGTACCACTGTAGTATGATGACTTTCACTCTAGAAAGGAAATAGCCATACTGAATGGAATTTCTAACTTCAGTTTGTTTAAGGAATCTCTATGAAGTACTGATTTTCTTAATTCCAAAATATTAGGTAGGTGATGGGAAACAGGGAGATAAATCCTTTGCTAATGGAGAGTGAGGCTGGAGGAGGGAGGGAAATTTGAAATCAAAAGAATTAAAAAATGTTATGTACATGCAACAAATCCCTATTGTGAATGTATTACAAACAGGTACTAATAAAAAAAAAAAAAGCTTTACAAGGACTGCTACTATCTTTACCATCCAGAAACAAACAAAAAAAAAAAAGACAACAACAACAACAAAAAAACCCTCAATTCCACTTAGTTTTTATAATGGAGACACCTAGGTCTTGCCCTTGGCCCCAAGCCCTCGGGAAATGAGAGCATAGCATTTCTGAGCTCCTCACCTCATCAAGGCGCCAAACCGACAGCCACAGGGCCAGGCGCTGTCAGTTGTGATCATAGTCACCACAACTGCAGGACAGCAGCTGAGACCCCTGATACTGACAGAGGCCAAGGCCGCAGCTGCTTCACATCTCTGCCCTGCAGACCCATTGATGAGGCTGGGCTCCGAGTGAAAGGCCGGCATGCTCCTTTGCTCCTCTCAGATTGGGTCCTCTGTTGTCCAAATTGAACCCCTGTCCCTTTCCATTTATCACACCCATCTTGACAAAGCTGTGTGTTGTTTCTCTTCTGCTTTTACCTGCTTCAGAAACACTGACCTTGCTGAGGCTAGTCCTTTTCACATCTTTTTTTTTATTTTTGACATTTAATTTTTTTTTTTATTTCAGTTGGCAGAGCAAAGCGCTAGGTACAGATGTAATAGGTACTCAAATTAGTTGTTCCCAAAATAATTTCTTCCTAATTGGGCAATTATTTTATTTATTTATGGGGGAAGAGGATAAATGCAATTCAATAAAAGGATGAAAGAAAAAAATTCAAGTCAATTGTTACTTAACTTTAATATTCATTACTAAAATAACCAGGACTGCATCTCTTTTTCAGGTACATTGATAACTATCATGGGATGGGAAATAAGAGAATAGGGCATATCTTTCCAAGATTTCTTAAGGGTACAGAGCTGGAGCCAAGCATGGGGAATTAATGGTCTTGGAAAAAGTAGAAAAGGAGCAAATTCAAATTATAGATTTCCCTTACATTTCAAATATACATTTCTTTGCATGACACTCCTAGGACTATTTTCATCAACATTATACTCTTTAGTGAGTGTATTAGCTCCCTATTGCTGCTATAAAAATTTGCTCACATTACATGGCTTAAAGCATCACACACTTATTATCTTACAGTGCTGGATGTCCAAAGTCCTAAATGGGTCTATTGAGACAGTCAAGATGTTATCAACAACTTCTAGAAGTTATCTGCTAGCTCCTAGAGGCCACCTACATTCTTTTGCATATGGTCCCTTTATCTCTAAACTCCATGGCATCAACCTTAGATTCTATTGTCAATTCTCCTCTCTGACTTGAAGCTCCTATCTTCTTTTTAAAAAGACTGTTGTGGCCAGGTGTTGTCATTCATGCCAGTAATCCCGGCACCTGGGAGGCTGAGGCAGGAGATTTCCCTAAGTTCAAGGCCTACCTGGGCTACATAGTGAGTTCAAGACCAGCCTGAATCACACAGTGAGACCCTGTCTCAAAAAACAAAAATGAAACAAATAAATTAAAATAAAATCAAATAAGAAATTCTTGTGTTTATACTCAACCTACCTGCCCAGCCCAGAAAAACCTCTCCATCTGAAATTTCTTAATCACATATATAAAGTCTCTTTTAACATATTCACAGGTTCTAGAGATTAGGACCGAGACTTTTGGGGAGAGCATTATTGTGTTCACTATGGTGACTTTCCTTGTTTTTTTCCCAAGAAACTACTGAATTTCTGCATCACATCTGCATGCTGTCCCTTCTATCCTGTCTTCCTCCTGCTCAGTGCTATGTCAAAAAGCAATAGCCCCAAGCCCTCTAGGCCTTTTACTTTCTAGGTGGGTTTATCCATGAAGTATATAGTGGATGCTTAAAGAGTTAGAAGAAGGGTAAGGATATTTCTCCCCTTCTCTCTGTTTCCTGTGTCGTGTTAGTACTAACTGCATCTCCTCCATCTGTAGCTCTTTTGGAGCATACCAACATTACCTCTCTGGATATGATCATCATCCCTGAGCTTTTATTAAATAAACTTGTTGCCTCTCTTACACCAGATTTCTGACATCTTCACAGTAGTTTATAATCCCTGAGGTTTTTTCCCATTCCATGTATGGTTTCTTAGCTCTTTCTTTACCTACAGTGATCTTAAGAAAAATTTCCTCTATTTAAAAAACCTAGAGTAGTTTTTATTTTACAAGGCAAATTCTGAGTTATGTGCCAAGCCAGGCAGACCCAAAATCAGTGAATTTATTCAGATGTTAATCATCCCTGAGAATGGCCACCACAAAGACTGTCCCCTCCCCGAACCCCTCACATACACGGAACAGGGAAACAAATCTGCCTATGTGTAAAGGGACACATACATGCCAAAGTTTGGACCTCATTGTATTTATTTTGATTCTTCCTTACATATCTCTACAATAATGTTTGAAAACAACCTATGAAATGTGCACTATTCTGATCTCTTATACTATATTCTCCAGAGTCTACAAAGTTGCTCTCAAAAAACAAAGCTGGTTTGACTGTACTTAACTGATACCTTTTACTCTGATGACTGTGTGGAAAGCTTTGATTTCTTTACTCATCTCTCTGATATCTAAATGAATTCCCCTACTTATCCAATATTGCTTAACTACAAAGCTCACAGGGACCATTTTGAAGGAAAATAAAAGGCTCACAGACATGCTAAATGTATCTTTTCAATTAGATCTAATGCCAAAAGTTCACCAAGGCAAGCCAAAGGAGCCACCGAGGTACAAGATGAGGCGACATTCTAAAACATGAAGAGATGTTTCCAAATAATCATGATTTCCTGGTCCAATTTCCCTCTTCTGGGATTCAAAGAGCTGTTGTGCACGGACACTACAACTCAGTGGTAGAGTGCTTGCCTAGTATGTGTGAGACCCTGAGCTCAATCCCCAACACTCAAAACAAAGCAAAGCAAAACAAAACAAAACAAAACAAACTGCTGTCGTGAAGCCTTGTAACATTATATTTTATAGAGGTAAGCTTCAAAGAGAATGAATTCCTCTAGTTAGTGGATTTTCTTTTAATCATGTAGACAGATGTGCACATTCTAATTAGGGCTGGATCTCTCCACGTCTCCTGTATCATCAGCACAAGTAAAGATCAGAGAGCTGGGTAGTGGTGCACACCTAAAGTTCCAGCCCTCTGAAGAGTGAGGTGGGAAGATCCCTTCAGCCCAGGAGTCAGAGATCAGCCCAAACAACACAGTGAAAACCTATTTCAAAGAGGGTGAGGGGAATCCTAATCAAACCAAAAATCTTATCCTCTAAAATCTCTAAAATGGAATCTGAAATAGGATATCCTTCACTAAAAAGTTGTAAACAGGCCTAAAATTGTCCATTGCCAAATGCACTCTGGCAAATAGCCCAATTCTATGTCATCCAATTAATAAAGCCCTTACCGACTATAACAAATGCAATGTGCGCCAGATATTTCAGAAATAAAGATTCACAGCAATTGTTGATTCTTAGAAATCTAGTGACAATAAAAGAAGAGGAGTATCAGGAGGGGACAGGAGAAAAAGGAGATGCCTCTAAGTAAACTAGGCCACTTGCATAGCATTTATATGTTTGTTTTGCATCTTCCTTACCCCATAATATGTTATAAGCTATAATTGTGGTAGATTTTTTTCTTTAAAGATTCACATTTTATATTAACATTGGGAAACCACTTAAGTGATTTTAGGAATTGAAAATTAAGCCAAATAGGCTTTATAAGTGACTTTAACCTTGCTTTACAGACATAATAAAACAAGATAATTTTTATAAACACTTATATTTGAGGAAAGTGAAGCCTAATACTAAGCAATAAAAAGACATCATTTTGTAGTTAAATAACCAGGATTTTTCAGCAGGAAAGACAAAATAAGACAACCACATAATTATTCTAAAAAATCAGATATTTGCTTTGCTTTCATTTTTGCTCTATAAAAGCTTCCCCTTTACATACTCTCCACAAAGGCCCTAAGCACCTCTGACAAGGAGTTGTTCAACTTAAAATTCACTTTTCTGCTCAAACAAATTCTGAAGAATCAAATTTTACTATGCCTCAGTTTACCTTTTAAAATTACTATATATCTTGGAGCTTGGGAGAACAGAGGCCCAGTGTACTCACCTGTCTTCTAGTATAAACTCATGTACGGCATTCAACTGACAAACAAAATACTGTGTTGCAGCTGTTCCAGGTAAAATAGATGAGCTGAATCCATTTGAGAGGCACAAAAGAAAACCAAGTTATCCATGCATTTATGACAGATGAACTTCATCTCTCCTAGTCTCAGTAATGAATCTTCAACATGATGTCACACTCGGGCAGTTACCCACAAGCATCACAACATTGAACAGAAGCGTGTTAAGGAAATTTGCACTGAGAATATCACTTTTGCAGATGGATTTAAAGCAGAGCCACACAACTAAAGCAGAATGGAGGAAGTAACTGGCTCTGGTGTTGCATCCACAGCCTGGAACACTCTAATCCTTTCTCAGCCCAAATCTGAAGCAAGCACGTGGAAATAGATGATATGCTGACTTTACTTAAAAAAAAAAAAAAAACAGCTAGAGGCTAACTGTGTGTGTGCAACACAGTAGATACTGAAAAATAATCTGCTGATTTAATTTAGACCATGTTTTATAATTTTATGATACTTTATTAGATCCTTTTCTAAAGAAATCACTGTATTTCGTTTGTCTGTATCTTTTTGATTCTTACCATTTGTACTAAATAAAAGTTATAGTCATACAAAGATGGAAAAAATCCCATAAATCTATTTTCCAGAGAAAACCACTGTTCTTATTTTGTTGTGTCTCCTTTCAAGGTTGTGTTTTCTTTTGATATCAAAGCATTTTTATTTTAGACAATTGTAAACATACTTTATGTTCTCATAGATAATCCATTGGAAATGATAAATGCTTTTACATCGTTTATTTTCTTCAAATTGTTCTAGTTATTCTCATCTATTTCAATTTTCAGAAAAGTTTGGAATAATTTTGACAAGATTTAAAATAATAATGTCATCATGTAGTTGGGAATTGTAATTAATTCATAAATTAATTTGAGAAACAGTTGCATTTTTTTACTAGGAAACCATTCCTTGCAGATGGGACTGAAGGAATGTGAAGGAAACAAAACTGTAGTTGTGAGCTTGTCTGTATTTCTAGATGATTTGTCATCTAAAGAAATACATAGTTGGCATATATATTTATTAATGCTGTGATTATACATGTAATATATTTATGAGTCAATGATAGAGATACATCCTCAGAAATGTGTCATGAGGAAATATCATCATTGTGCAAATATCATAAAGTGTTCCCATTGTCTTGGTTACTTTTATCATTGCTGAGATAAAATACACAACACCCAAAGTTAAAGGAGGAAAGGTTTATTTCGGCTCACAATTTGTACAGGTTTCAGTTCATCATTGGCTGGTTCCAAGGCAGGGTGGCATGGCAGAAAGCATTGCAGAGGAGATACAGTCCAGGCAAGAGAGGCAGAAGGCAGCAACAGTAATAGCAACAAAAGCAGTAGCAAACCTTCCTTCTGTCCCTTATGGTCCATTCAGGTTACCTGCCCTTTGAGCAGGTAGTACTCACACTGAGAGTGAGGCACCCTTAATCCCAACATTGCACCTTTAGTACCAGCATCACATCCTTAATCCCAGCATTACACATAGAGGCTTTGGAGGGACATCTAGATATAAGCCTTAACATTTATACACATGTGTGGTATAGCCCACTACACAACTACACTGTATGATACACGAGGATATAATAGCCTTTGTCCCTAAGGACAAGCTGACTAAAACAACATAAGATTAAACAAAGTGTAAGGGAAACTGATAGGAACAAGTTGGTGAATGCTATATATATGAGGTTGCTGTTGGCATACTATGTCAGATTGTCTTACAGTGTACTTTTATATATAAGTAGAAGATGTACACTCTAAAATAATGATAAAATCACTGTTATGATGTGTTTAAATGTCCCCTGAAAGCCTCATGTGGCCATAAGTGGGAATTTTACAGAAGCGACTGAATCTAGAGTGTGTGATGCTAGAATTGTTTCATTGTGCACTGCCAAGCTCAAGGGCATCAGGATTAAGGGTGTGAGTCCTACCCACCCTAAGTAGCCTGGACAATACATAAGTGATAGAAACAGTGGTGATCTTCCCTTGCTTGCTTTGCTACCTTCTGCAAACCACAAACTGTTTTTCCTGTGTGATGCCTGTCTGCCATGCCATTCTGCTTTGGAATCAGCTGATCATGGACTGAAACCACTACAAACTGAGAGATAAATATAACTTTGCTCCTTTACTTTGAGTGTTGGGTACTTTATCTCAGCAACAAGAAAACTAACTAAGACAGATTTGGTACCAGAAATGGGGTCATTGGTGTGACTGTACCAGATCATGTACTTTAGGAGCTTTTGGAGCTGATTTGTGAGAAAGGGAAGAGTTTGGAAAGGTTCAGAGATGCCAGGTGAAATAGTAGAGCTGGAATGCCTGAGGTTGTAGTTGACAGGAGATGCTAGCCAGACCTCAGAAAAACAGAATGCTGACAGAAATTCTGCTAGTAAATACCAGGCTCTGGAGGTTCATGCTGGGTAGAAGAACTGCATTGGCTGTTGGACTCCAGAGGATGTGTGCTATGCCTGAAAAGAAAGTTGTTCTGAATTTCATTCATGTCCAGTGATTTAACTTGAGACTAAGATTAATGACAACAGACTAATCTGGCAAAAGAAATTTCAAGGCAATCTACTGTTGAAGCAGTGGCATGGCTACTGTTGTGGGCTTCTTGTCAGATTTATGTTGAGAATCAAGATCAAATAGCTCAGGAGAATAATTTAAAACTCTTTGAGTTTGACCAAAAAGGAAGCTCAAGTAAAGTTGTGGCCTGCAAAGATGAAAGAGAGGAAAAATTCATCACTGAGAGGACTAGCAAGAAAAAGCTAATTATTTCAGAAGAAAACAGAAAAGATGGCTTGAGGACATCACAAGAATCAACAGGACTCCAGCTTCTAAAGTATCAGAGTTACAAAGGTGAAAGATTTAGCTTTGGGAAGACAGCCCCAGAGGATCATGTTCCAGAATTTCTGAAGCCTATGGAAGTTGTTCCTTTGGATTTAGTTCATAGGCACTCAAATCCTACAGCCAAGAGAGAAGATAGACTGCAGGCAGATCTTGGCATTATCTACATGTTGCTGGTTTTCGATGCATGCAGATTGCCAAAGTTTTGGGGTCAGGAAAGCTTTCTCCCATGTTTCAAAGAAGGTCTGGGAAGCCAGACAGTGTGCCCCTGAGAGGGTAGTATATGAAGCTGTGGATGTGAAGTGTAAGGTGCAATGGAGATTCCACAAGTTTGGAGAAGCCAGAAATGTAGATTGTCTGGGGGAAAACTGCAAGGAGGGAGCAGAGCTGGCCCCAGAGAGGAGCCACGGGAGCTACAACAACCATCAGTACCATAAGGGTGGAGTCACCCAAGTCCTTTGTAGTTCACAACTTGCCACAGATTGCCAGGGATGATGGAAGTGAAATTGTGGAATTTCATGTTTATCCTGCTGGATGTTGGTTTTTCTTTGTTCCCATGCCTTGCTCTCCCATTGTTTGTAACTTTGAATGGAAATGTCCATCATGTTCCATTGAATGTTGGAAGTGTTTAACTTTCTTTTCATTTGCACGGGGACTTGCAGTTAAGAGCTTGCCTTAAATCTCAGAGGATATTGTGGATTTGAACTTTTCAGAAATACTGAAACTGTTAAGAATTTAGCAAGTCTAGGAAATGGACTAAATGCCTTTTGCACAAATGTATATACATGAGTCTTTGGGGGACTAGGCAGGAATGTTATAGCAAGTGTTTAGATGTCCCCCCAAAGCCTTATGTGGTCATAGGTGGGATTTTTCAGAGGTGGCTGGATCTAGCATATGTGATGCTGGAATTCATTTATTGTGCAATACTAGGCTTGAGGGCACTATGATTAAAGGTGTGAGTGCCACCTGCTCTAAGAAGGCTGGATGAAATATAAGGCATAGAAAAAGCTGTAGTCATCCCTTGCTTACTTTTGCTACTTTTGCCCACCATAAACTGTTCTGCTCTGTTATGCCTGGCTGCCATGCCACCTTGCATTGGAGCCAGTCAATGGTGGACTGAAACACCTACAGACTGTGAGCTAAATAAACCTGTCCTCTTTTAACTTTGGGTGTTTGGTATTTTGTCTCAGCAAAGAGAAAAGTAACCAAGACAAGTATAGAAGAGTAACTTCATATGTCAGAAATAGTATTTCATTATCAAGTGTTATATACTGAACATAATCATATGAGCTATACTTATACATGACTGGCAGTGCAGTGCAGAATCACCACAATCACGTGAGCATTGTGTTTCAACCCAGTATTATGACTACAGTGTCAGTAAGTGGTAGGAATTTTTCAGCTCCATTGTGGGACCACATCACTAGCATGATCTGTTGTTGATTTGCAAGTTTCACATTTTAAAATGATACAAAGACAGTACTCATTCAGTATAAATATACTGAGAATTTTGAAATTAATCTTTTTCTATATTAATGCTATGAAGTACTTTATCTCTTACATTGCCACAGATCTGAGCCCCAGATCTCCTTATCCAAGAAATCATGAGATCAACAATAGTCCTTACATCATGGGTCTTCAACCTTCTGCTGGGGTGCACTGCATGAAGAGGAGTTGTCTAAGGTTGCATATAAATTATATACTTAATATATTATATATATGATTACATGTAAGCAGTCTTTATTTTTATATTTTGACTTATCAATTTTTTTATTTTATGAAATAACATGAAAATCCAAAGTTTAATGAATAAACTTGTATGTCTGCTTAACAATAAACACCTGCCTTCAGATGCACACACATATGCAGTATTGGTTAAAATAAAGTATCAGCAATTGCTGTTTCAGATGCCAAGTCACACAAGCATTTGTAACTTCTGATACATGAGTATTTGAACTCTTCTGTGTGTTGTGAGGTCAATCCAGAGTCCTCACTTCACTGCATCCTCCCCTATACACCATTCAAGTGCTGTCTAGGTACATCATGAAAAAAAATCACTTAAAAATCATATTATAATGTTAAAAATTTACAATCTTGAGTCATGTCAGCTGGGAGAGAACCAAGAAGCCAAGCTGCATCCTCCCATGAGCCAGATGGCACACAGCCCAGGACAGAAGAAGAGTGCTGCCTCCTCCTCCCTAAGCAACCAGCTGATTTGGAGGAACACAGGCAGAGATGATAGCAACTAAAGTAAAGAAACAATTTAACACTTGTATAGTTCAACTGATTTTGCAGGCCTAAAGTTGATAGTCTGAGCATCTATTTAGAGGATAATAATATGTAATATAGTAACTATTGGGGATTTCCTGTCTTGTTTTTGTAATCCAGTATTGTTCTCATTGTGTTGCTTTGTTCCATTTTATTGTTTTGTTTTGTTTCCTTTTAAAAAGCAATTTACTAGCTTGTGGGACTAAATTATGAGCTGGCCATGGTTGCATTTGTCTCGCAGGCTGGACACTCCTGCCCTACAGTACACACTGTGCTGATTTGCTATGTTGTTGGGTAGGTTGAATGTGTTAAGTGCACTTTCAATTTATAGTATACAGAGATCTTTTTGTTTCTAAGCAAACATGTCCATATCTTAACCAAGATCCTTGCCTGGCTGGGTACATACTAACAGATAGAAAAACACAAAAATGAGTGTTTGTTGAATTTGTTCCTACCCACAGAACATATGTCATAGCATTTCACTTATAACTTGTTTGTTTTTGTCACCATGTTGGTTGAGAAGCAACAAGTCATTCATTAAATATAAACAAAGTTTTAGGTTTCCAAGAACACCTTTCACCATGAAAGTCATAAGATTCAACATCTCATTTTTCAATCTAATATTTAGTAATGCATCTACTGGGAAAAATATACCCCATACTCAGACTTTCATCTCAATAGCATGCTCACTCTATATTTGTCTTTGTTTGGGTCAGGGCCTGACTTCCAGGAAAAAAGTCCAAAGTAGTCTATAAGTTGTTTTGCTTCAAAGCATGTTATTTTTTCCCCTCAAGTTGTATGATTTTTTTTAAAGCAAAAGTCACTAGAACTAATAAGAAGAAATTTATTACTGTTCAACAAAAAGTTTTTTGGGATTTTTTGTTTATTTTTGAATTTTTTTAGTTTTTGCCAGAATGTGATGACTGTCTCCCTCCCTTATAACACCCTATTCTTGCCATTTACACTATAATTGTAGGTAAAACTTTCATTAGAATGCTCCCAGAACCTAGCTGAGAGCATATTCCTAAACCAGTACTCTGATAAAGACAAATGTTTAGATTTATAGTCCCTGACTGATGGGTTTAACAGTTTCTTCATTTAGTTCTGCTACATTTGTAAGTAGAAGAATATAACCTAAAAAGAAATTTGGTTATTTTATCAGGCAAGTAGTGAGATAGCTTCTGCAATAACTTGAAAATAAGGATGATGATGGAAAATTGGACCTTGGCTGAATTTTAAGATTCAAAGGAAAGTGAAGAATTGGCTGCTGTCTTTTCAACAAGATGAGAAACCAAGCTTCTGTGGATTAAGATATAAATATATATATATATATATATATATATATATATATATGAATTTTAGGATAAAAATATATTTGTGTTCTTAAGGAAGCATTTCTCTTCTCTTGGGCCTGGAAAAAAACGAGGTCATTTTTCTAAAGAAAAAAGAAGGAAGTAAATGAAACAGTCCCCTTCCTTTCCAGTTTCTAGAAGGATTCTTCCAAACATACCTCCATGCATGTACTTGCTTTGCCATTGTGGGTGGAGGGACATGTGTGATTGGTAAGTGTCATGGATATACCCACACACGCTTGACTTAGCTCAGTCCTTCTGCTTGTGTGTGAGTTGCTCTAAGAAAGGGGATATCTTTGCCTGATTGTCTAGCAGCAGGCTCTTCTGTATGCTTTGGATGCCTGTATCTCTTTGATAAAGCTGCCTACACCTGGTGTTTGAGTAAATGTCCCATTTCTCTTTCACACCAAAATGGAAACTGAAAAAATGCTTCTTCCTTC
>RJWT010036763.1:0-13193 GCA_004365215.1 Cuniculus paca | reverse complement strand
GTGGGAACAAGCTACCATCTTTTAAGGCAAGGGTCAGATAGTAAATATTTTAGGCTTTATGGACCAAATAGTCTGTGTCGAAACTACTCAAATTTACTAGGAATTTGAAAAGCAGCTATAGACAGTATGACTGTGGTCTAAACTATTGATGTACATAGGCTGTTGGATAGATTTGGTCTGGGGCTACAGTTTGCCAACCCTAACAGAAGAGACAAACCCTATCAAAGGTCTTTTCAGTAGTTAGGACATTAACTTCAATTCTTGAATATATCCACACAATGGAAGTGACTCTCTTGAATCATTTCACACTTCTCACAAAAAGCAGGGAGTTTCTATGTACTTTTCCATACCTCAAGGTAATTATTTTATTAGGTAAAGTAAGAGTTTGGTTGGTCTAAGAGAAACCTGAAATAACAGTGACTTAAGCAGGACAGATGATAGTTTCTATCACAGGTCACTTCTGTGTGTAAGCAGTCTAGGGTTGATATGGAGACTCTGGGGTGTGACCATCTTTCATTTACGTTTCCACTGACCACCACCATGACTCCCTTGGAGGGAGCAGAAGGGGAAGGGAGGGAAGGGCGGGCATACCTCTTCCTTTCAAGGGCTCACTTGGAAGTTGCTTATTTCACTTTTGTACATATTCCGTTGGTCAGCACTTAGTCATCTAGCAACATCTGTTTGTTAGAGAAGCTGAGAAACAGTACAGACATGTGTCACTTAATGACAGGCATTCATTTTGAGAAATGCTGCTTTAGTGATTTCATTGTCATAGAACATCATAAGTGGATGTACACAAATCTGGATGGAATAGCCTACTAATGTACACCTAGGCTGTACAGTAATCTATGGAACCACTGTCCTGTGCAGTGTTCATTGTGACTGAAATGCTATGTGGTGCATAACTGTATTCTGGGTAGCCATGTGCCCAAATAAGATTAGAGCTTCCATTACTGCACAATAGATGAATGAAAACTGGGGGGAGGTATAGAGTAGCCTCTGCTTTTCTGCTTTAATTTTGTATTGGTAGACTAGTAAGAGTCTAAAAGGAGTTATTTAAATTTTAAAGTTACATTTTATATGACAGATCATATACTTTATAATCTTTGGATGCATCTTTAGAAATTAAAACAGGAATCTACTATTTACTATATATCATTAGAATATTGTTTGATAATTTATATAGAAAATGACTTTCTACTTTTTCTCTCTGCATCCACAACAGGTATTGCTAATAAATCACAACATTCTTTCCCACTGAACTCACACAGTACCTTAGAACCCTCTTTTCTGATCTAGACAGTTTCTACCAATCTAGAAGAGATGACTTGCCCTTTTTGGTTTAAAGTCTTATCATTCTTCTTTTTGTGTCTTTGATACTGATTTTATTTATAAACGTCAACATGACAGTATATGAATTTTTTTCTTTTAAATCAACTCTTAACTTTGGTCAAATTTTTATCTTGTTCTTATTTTCAGATCATGAATATCTCAATTTTGTATAACCAACTTTAGTCACAAAACCAGAATTGTCAAATTTTATTCATTTCTCTTAATTCACCACTCTCAATTTTATAAATAGAGAAACTGAATCTCAAAAGAGAAAAAGATTTATTCATGGGTGCACAACTAAATAACACAAGGTTGAAACTAGATATTTGAAACCCAGTTCTTATTCTAAGACTCTGCCAAGGTCAGGTCAATAAATACAAAAAGTAATTAAAATTGGTAATATTTATAACAGCCATTATGTGAGATAAATTAGTAACAGGACTTCTGTTTCTGTATTGTATGAAGGAACTGTGAAACATCTTACTTTTCTTATTTAGAAGAAATGATATCCTGAGCCATCTTTGCTCCTACATTTGGCTCCTTATAGAAGTTTTCAATTTTATAAAATGGATTTGACGCTGTCAAAAATAGATATTGAAGACTGCTTTCTAGGACATCCTCATTTTGGTTAGGCTATAAAGAGTGCTGCAACTCTTCCTGCAATACTTTTGTATTTCCTGTCTCTATAAGATGCCCTTTTGTGTGTGAGATCCAAAGTATCAACTTTTAAATAATATTTTCCAGATTAATTTATGATAGTAATTTTTAGTTCTCTTGACTACATTTGGACCTATAGGTGTGTCAGGTCATGTTGATTCTCATGTGATTCAAACCCCTTTGTTCACTCCAAATTTCTTATACTCTTTCTGGCAGGGGCATGTACTTAAATTCTGGATGTGTGAACAGTTTCTCAGCAGGTGTGCTACTTACAGCTGCTGTACATGAAAACCTTTCTCAATAGCCAGGTAAGGTTAGATTGTCCCAGGCTTTCAAAAACAGAAAAACATCTCAGCAAAGATAAGTGCCAGAAATAGAGACTAGTTGGAGGGTAAGAAAACTAACTTCAGTGCTCACATTTAAGACAGTATCGCCTTAAAAAAGGAGAAACGTTAAAAAATTGACTAAATCTTTTCATAGAAAATTTAATTGAGCACACTATAAAAGTGAGTTGGGTACACAGACCAAAGGATATTTTGATAAGGAGCACTTCTGGATTTAACTGCAAATTAGATGAATAAATTTAAAAGACTGAAGAATTTCCCTCCTTTCATCTTTCAATTTTGAGGAAAGAGCTTGAAAGGAAAAATGTCATAACTATATAACCAAAAGACAGACAATAATTCAGCATGATGTAATTTAAACTTGAGTTCAACTTTTTACCAAATATTGAGACCAGTGTAATCTTGAGATACAAAGAAGGCAAAACTGTTCTTACTGAGACCAAGTTGAAGCTCATGTAAATTTGAGAATGCCTAGCATCACTAGCAGACCCTTCCTGGATGCATGGCATCCAGTTTTATTTTGTTACTTCCAAATTGGGTAATAGTTGCCTTATTTATTCAAAGCCCTTCTGAAAAGATAAGAAACTAACTAATCACACAACCATGTAGCTCCTGCAGTATGTTCATCTACTTAGTCGTTACTTCATTAGCAAATAGTTAATGAGCACTTACTATGAGTTGCAGTCAGAAAATTTACAGTCGGAAAATTCAAAATCATAGTAAATGAAGCACCTACCTTGTATTATGCAAGATAAACAAGTGAACCAATAAGATTGGTACAAGAGCAGTTGCTATGGCTGCATTGAGTGCTGCCTTAGTATGAATGAAGGAGGCACCATTGGAAATTGTCTGCGAAGCTGCAAGATTTTATGGTGTGGCAAAGGTGGGGGAATACTCCTAAACTAAAACACAGCACACACAAAGGCCCCGAGCTGAGAAAAAGCATATGCCACCATGTGGAAGGGATGTAACATGAGTGGGAAGGTGTGGCAGGAATTTCATATCAATAATTGGCAATATTGAGTGACACTTTTTGGCTCGAGCAGCGTACAGAGGGTCTTAGGATATAAAATGGAAGGCAGTTTAGTGCTCAATCTTGAGAAATACACAATAGAGACAAATTTCACAAATCCTGCTATACATTGTAATTGGGTGAGGGTGTAGTAAGTGTAACAACAGAAGAAGCAGCAAAATACTGAAGTCAGACATTATGCTGGTAGCAGACGCAGACCCAAAAGTGAGGAACTGCACATACTTCCTGATTTACAAGACCTCACCATGTAATAGAAGCAAAAGATATCAATCGAGCACTTACAGCAACAGTGGTACACTTGCAACTGGCATGACTGTCAGCCAGAAGGACAGAGTTCTAGAGAATCTATACTGTAGGACCACTCTAATTAGAGGGCAGGGAAAAGTGTGCAATATTTTCCACTAGTCCTCTTACACAGTCATTTTGTCATTCTTTAATTTTTAATTCACTTTATCCTTTGGATTCTTACAGCTCATTTCAAGTAATTCTTGAAAGAAGGTTACCTGGTTAAAGATTGTCTAAGCCCTTGAAACTCTGAATATTTGTATGCTGCTTTCATAAAACACAATACTAGAGTAAAAAGGTCCTAAATTACAATTCTCTACTCTTTAAATTCTCCTACAGTTTGAATACTTGTCTTTTGGCAATGTGGATTAGAGCAGGAATATTAGGTTTTCTTAATGCTTCCATTTTGGCAGTCTTAGTTTTCCGTTTGAACCTTAAAGTTTTAACCTTTATTTGTTTTTTTCTTTTGTGGTAGTGAGGATTGAACCCAGGCCCTTCATATTGAGCTGTATCCCCAGTCATTTGTTTTTACTTTTTATTATGTTGCTAAATTTCCCAAGTTGAGCTTGAACTTGAGATCCTCCTGCCTTAGCTTCCCTGCATGCTGAGATTACAGGCATGTGGCACCATGCCAGCTATGTTAATACAACTCTGTCAATTTCTTATAAGAATAAACATACTCTTACAATCTGATCCATCATCACATTTCTTTTTATCTACCCAAATGACTTGAAAGTTTATACCCTAGTGAAAATTTATACCTGAATGTTTGTAGAAGCTTTATTAATAGTTGTCAAAATGTAGCCAAGAAAGATGTCTTTTTCAGCGGGCGCATTGATAAGGCATAGTAATCCAGTCAAGACTATTTTGCAGTGTTAGAAATTACAAAGCCATGATAAGACATGGAAGAACCATAAATACACATTGCTAAGAGAAAGACAACTGTAACATTGTGTAAAAGGCAAAATTATATAGGCAGTGAAAAGATCAGTGATTTCCAGGGCCTGTGAAGAGGAAGAAAGAAGGGATGGATGGATGGATAAATAGGTGAAACACAGGGAATTGTTAGGGCAGTGAAACCTTTTTATGATGACATAGTGGTACATGATGGTGTTTGTTCAGACTCATAGAATGCACGGAACTTTATGAGCGGTTCATTCACCCAAATGAACCCTGATATGAACTATGGGTTTTGAGTGACGATCTTGTGTTAATGTAGGCTCATTGATAATAATACAGGTACCACTCTACAGGGATGTTCATACTAGGGGAGGCTTTGTCTATATGAGGGCAAGGAATACAGAAGCAAACATTGTACTTTCCATTCACTTTGCTGTGAATCTAAAACTTTCCTAAATGTAAGAAAAATAAAACAAGTAAACATTTTGTACAACTAAAAATATCATACCAAGAAATTTGTATTTTTCCTAGTAAGATTATCATAGTTATTTTAGTGTGAAATTAGAAATGCAGTTTTAGAGGAAACCTATTCAGATGTCATTCGCAACCAGAATGTTCCTCAGATTGTTGTATTAATTTTATTGCAATGTTGTCCTTATGCTTCTCAAGGATGAAATGCATAGTCCTAGGAAAAATGTTGGTTTGATTACTGCCATAACTTGAATTCATTTTTGTTCTACCTTTAAATTCTGTAAGAGCCACAGCTATAAATAAGTCCAATAGTGTAATCATATATTTATGGAAAATTGAATTTCAACAAGGCTGCCCAACAATTTGGTGTGGTGGGGTAGTCTTTAAAAGATTCAAGGGTGAATGGGTGCCTACATACAAAACAGTAAAGTTAGATCTTTGTGTTATCCATTCAGAAGTTAGCTCAAAATGGATCAAAGTGATAAAACTATAGAACTTTTGGAAGAAAATGGACTATAGTTAATATCTTTAGATTAGGCAACAGTTTCTTAGATATGAAAGCAAAAACACAAGTTGCAAAAGAAAAACAGAAAAATTGCACTACATGAAGATTTTTTTTTCTACATGAAGATTTTTAAATCTTTGTGTTGCAAAGAATAAGTATAAAAAGATAAAACTGGGAAATAGTGTAAGTAGTATATTATATTCATGTATGTTCATAAGCATATATTTATATATGCTTGTATTCATAAAATGCTTATATTAGAGTATATAAAAATTTTTACAGCTCAACAATGAGAAAATGACTATTTTTTGCAAACTATTACTTTTAATTTGTACATTATTTATAGACATTTTTATATACTTATGTAATATAGAAATATTATAACATTTACACATACAAATTTTAAATCACACTATGTAACATATTCACTGAGAATTATTTATCCTTACTCATATTTCAAGAACACTCTTACCCAAGTGCATCACATACATGTTCTACATCTCTGTCTCCATCATGCCTAGAGAGGCTTTTAAACTATCCCAAACTGTTTGAGATCAGGTACCGTCTGAATCCAGTGAGAGTACAATGATGTCACTGAAAATCTTGTACTGTCATAAGTACATATTTTCATGACATGAGATCGTTTTTGAAAAAAATATTCTCCTTGGGTATACATTTATAGTCTGTACATATTAATCACTTACATAACTATGAGAAAATATCCCAAGCTGTAAGTACTAAATTTGTGGTACATTTCTTTGTCTCTTTGTAAACCAACACTGTCTAGTGGCCTCTATAAAACTGTAAAATTAAAACAGATTGAGATTAAATCTGTCTTCCCTAAATAATACTGTTATTCAAAAATCACATTTTCTGTAAAATTTGATTACAAAGAATTTCCTTTTGTTCTAAAGAAAAACTCTAGAGGAAATTAGTCTCATGTCCAAGTTACTTGGGAAGGATTGATAATTTTTTAATATTAAATCTGCACATCTTGGAGCACCAGGTAGTTTTTTCATCATCGTGGGTCTTATTTGAGGAATCACAGTGAGATTAATACTTTTCATCTTTTTTTGGCGGGGTGGTGCCAGGAATCAAACTCAGGACTTCATGCTTGCCAGATAGGTACTGCACCGCTGAGCTATATCCCTAGTTCACCTTATATCTTGTAACTTTCTACTCAAAATCATTTTTAGCTATCTTATGGTATTTGTGAGCTGCACTGTTTTCATTTTCCAATCCTTGCTAGTTATTCCTAGTGCAGGCTGAGCATCACTAATTCAAACATTCGAAGTCTGAAATGATCCAAAATTTTAAATGGACTTTGGATGAAGGATGCTCAATTCAGACCACTCATGCTTTCTAAAATCTGAAAGTGGAACACTTCTGACCCCAAGCATTTTAGAAAAAGGATACTCAATTTGGGTAGAAAAAAGTTATTGTTGTCCTCTCCTCTCTCTATATGTAGTGCATAGTATACATAGTATATATAACATATACATATGCTTAGAAAATTTCTTATTCTCAGGTCAAATTTATTTTTTCTTTTTGAATATTTAGTTAAAAAGTTTTTGTCATTGTATTAAAACCAAAACAATGTTAAATAATAGTGATAATACTTCAGGTTTTATATTTTTTCTAGGAATGATTTTGTGAATTTATATTTTGAAAGAAAGTTGCCAATTTCTTCCAGTTTTTCAAAAGTATAGCTATAGAATTACTTTTTATTTCTTTCACATCTGTAACAAATAGATCTTTATTTTTAATATTTTTCCTTTATTTTTTGCCGCATTGGAGAACAGTATTCTTATTGGTCTTATTTTTCCACCATTTCATGTCTTCTATTTCATTCAAGTTTTACCATTATTAATTTATTTTTCCTCCTTTCTTGTTCTTTTCCAGTTTTGTAAATTGAGTATTTCACTTTTGTATTTTAGCCTTTTTCTTATACTAATAAAACATCTATAGTTACAGATTTTCCCAAATATACTTTAGTTCTGTTCTACATATTTTTCTACAAAACACTGTACTTTCTATTTATTGCTATATGATTTATAATTTTTGTTTGACTTTTGGAGTACAGACTGTTTAAATTCCAAGGTAGTTTTTAAAAATATATAATTATTTTTTCCTATTATTAATTCTAATGGGTTAAGATGATAGATTGGATATAAATTTGTAATTTTTATATTTTATTGTTTTCTGTAACAAAGTACATGATTAACTTCTGTAAACCCTCCCTATACCTAGGTGGAGAATATGTATATCCCTTGCTCCATAAATTTATCAAATACATTATTATAATCTCTATGTTTTTGTTTTAAAAATGACAATTTAAAAATGGGGAGAGGATTTGAATGGATATTTACCCGGTAAAAATATAAAATTGGCCAATGAGCATATAAAAGATAATTATCATTAGGAAAATGCAAATTAAAACCACAATGAGGTAACACTTCACAACCACTAGGATGATTATAATAATATTAAAAATAACATGCAATGTCAAATGTTGAGGATATGGTGAAACTTAAATATTTTATTCTTTGTAGAAGTCAACTGAAAGATAGATAATATTTATTGTTACAAAGAAACATTATTCGTTAATTTCAAGGAATGAAATATTGATACATGCTGCAATGTAGATGACCTTGGAAACATTCCAAGTGAAAAAACTAGCCATAAAAGGCCACATTTATTATGCTTCACTTATATTAAGCATCTAAAACAGGCAATGTATAGAGACAGAAAGACTATTACATCTTTTAGACTTAGTTTGCTGTAGATTTTCTGCTTTGTTGATGTCAGCAGTTAGGTTACTGTTCAGAGCCCATTCCTTTAAAATATATACGATTATGAATTTTCCTTTGAGCATTGCTTTCTTAGTGTTTCAGGAAAAGCTGTCTTACAAAAATTGGCCACTAAAGGCAGAGGGTGCTGACATGCCAAAAAAAGAGGTAGATGAATTCAGAATTGCACAGAATGTACTTACTAGGGACTCACAGCAAAAGCATATCTTAGGTGGCATTAAGTTCAGAGGATTCCCACACCCTGGGGTTTGTATGCTAAGCTATACAAGGCTGGTCTTCAGTCAACTGGAATGTACCTGGGTTTTCTCATAAACTAGTAACGTGTTAATCATCATTTTAAATAGCTTGCAGACATCAACGTCCAGTGTGAAATGCTCAGCTATCTTAAGTTGTTTAGCCTTTAGGGCAGGGATGGTGAACCTTTCAGAGTTTTCAATGATACACACAGCCCACTGAGGCATGCATGCCTGTAGGTTTGCTCAGGCAGCACCCCCATACTTGGCATCCTGCATGTATTGGTATATTGTGCTTTTTTAAAAAATTTTATTTTGAAAAGAATGAAACAAAGTGAAATAAAACAGAATAGAGTCAATCAAAACAAAACAATGATCATGGCACATGACTTCAAAACAAGATAAAAGCAAATCAATTATAGCTACCATAATGCCCCTTATTGTCTTGACAATAACTGCCCATACCATCAGGCATACATAAAATCAAACAAAAAAGAACAGAATAAAACCAGTAAAAGGATAATAAAATGAAAGCAATACAGGACTTCAAAGCAATATAATAGTAAAACAACATTGGCTACTATTGTGCTTTAGTTTTGAGTCACATTATAGTGTTTTCTAATTGCCTTTATGATTTCTTGTCTGACTATTGGTTATTTAGAATTTTATTGTTTAATTTCCACACATTTGTGAATTCTGCAAGTTTTCTTCTGGTATTTATTTCTAATGTATTCTACTATGTTCAGGGAACATATGTTGCATAATTTCAATTATTTTAAATTTACTGAGGCAAGTGTCATGGCCTACCATAGAATCCATCTTGGAGAATGTTCCATATGTAATTTGTAATTACATGTAGTTTGTTGTGAAGATTTTCCTATACATGTGTATTGGATGTAATTGGTTCATGGTGCTGTTGAAGTCCTCTACTTTCTATTTTTTTTATTTTAAAGAGAATAGAACAAAACAAAACAAAACAAAGCAAAACAAAACAATAGAGTCAAACACAATATAGCATTTCAGAACAGAACACTGCAAGCAATACAGGTTTTCAAAACATAACAACAGGAGATTAACAATGGTTACCCTAGTGTCTCTTGCTTTCTTCAAAATGGTTGTTTATACATTTACAGACAATAAACTCAAACAAAATGAAGTAATATAAAACTAGATAAAACAAAAGAGCATTACAGGCCTTCAAGTTGGACAACAAGAAACCAACAATGGCTACTGTAATGTCCCCTGTTTTTCAAAAGAGCTATTCCTATCTTCCCACATATAGCAATAAAATACTAAGAAAGGGACTTAAACCAATCAAATGAAAGAATAAAAGCACCATTGGACTTCAGAAACTTATCTCCATATTTATCAGGAATTTTGTATCTTATTGAGTCTTTCAGTTTCTTACACTAGGGAGACGATGCGGTGTTTACACATGTGAGTTTGGTTTATTTCACTTATGAGTATGGTCTCAAGTCACATCCATTTACCAATAAAAGCCTCAAAGTGATCTTTCTTTATAGCTTAATAGTACTCCATTGTATAAAAGTACCACATCTTTTTTATCCATTCCTCAATTGATGGGTATTTGGGTTGTTTCCAAGACTTGGCTATTACAAATTGTGCTGCTATAAACATGGGTGCACATATACCACTGGGGTATGATGATTTAATTTATTCTGGGAATATGCCCAGAAATGAAATAGCTGGGTCAAATGGGACTTCCAGTCCTATCTTTTTGAGAAACCTCCAGATTGACCTCCACAGTGGTTGCACCAGTCTACACTCCCACCAACAGTGGAGAAGGGTTCCTTTTTCCCCACAGCCTCTCCAGCATTTATTGTTGGTGGCTTTCTTGATTCTGGCCATTCTTTCCGGAGTGAGATGAAATCTCAGAGTTGTTTTAATTTGCATTTCTCTAATGACCGATGATGCTGAACATTTTTTCATGTATTTATTTGCCATTTGTATTTCTTCAGCTGAGAAGTGTGTTTTCATCTCAGATGCCCATTTCTGGATTGGGTCTTTGAATTTTGAGGGCCTGATATTTTTTAATTCTTTATATGTTCTAGATAGAAGACCTTTGTCTGAAGGGCAGTTGACTAAAATTTTTTCCCAATTTATGGGTTTTCTTTTCACTCTGTTGGAGATTTCTTTTGACATGCAAAAACTTTTTAACATGACAAGATCCCAGTTGTTGATTCTGGGAAGTGTTTCCAGTGCAGTTTGAGTTTTGTTCATGAATTCTCCACCTACTCCTATGTTTTCAAGAGTTCTACCTACTTTGTTTTCCAACAGATTTAGTGTTTCTGTTTTAATATTTAGATCTTTGATCCATTTTGACTTTAGTTTAGTGTATGGTAATAGGCTTGGGTCTAATTTTAGTTTTTGGCATATGGAAAGCCAGTTTTTCCAGCACCATTTATTAAAGAGGCTATCTTTCTTCCAGTGAACATGTTTGGCCCCTTTGTCAAAGATAAGGTGGCTGAGTGTGTCTGTACTTGGGGTTGTATCTTCTAATCTATTCCATTGATCCTTAGGTCTGTTTTGATTCCAGTAGCATGCTGATTTGATTACAGTAGCTTTGTAGTGTAATTTCTAGTCTGGGATTGTGATGCCTCCTGTCCTGCCCTTGCTGCCCAGAAGTGCCTTTGCTATTCTAGGTCTCTTCTGGTTCCAGATGAATTTTAAGAATGATTTCTCTAGATCTCTGAGGTATGCTAATGGTATTTGGATGGGAATTGCATTAAATCTGTATAATAATTTTGGGAGAATGGGCATTTTCACAATGTTTGTTCTTCCTATCTATGAGCATGGAATGTCTTTCCATTTTCTGAGATTCTCTTCGATTTCTTTTTTCAGAGTACTGTAATTTTCACTGAGTAGATCTTTTGCTTCCTTTGTTAGGTTGATTCTTAAGTATTTCATTTTTTTGGATGCTATGGCTAATGTTTCCAGTACTATATTGAATAGGAGCGGTGATAATGGACATCCTTGTCTTGTTCCCGATTTTAGAGTGAAAGCTTTCAGTTTTTGACCATTTAATGTGATACTGGGTGTTGGGTGGAAAACTCTGTAGACGTCTACCCAGCCCATTTGTTCACAGGTTTGATTCAGTTCTGTTATTTCTTTGCCGATTTTCTGTCTAGTTGATCTGTCTCTTTGAGTCAAGGGTGTGTTAAAGTCTCCTGTTGTAATTGTGTTATTGCTTATTTGATTTTTCATTTCTGTTAATATTTGTTTTATATAGTTGGGTGCTCCCATATTTGGTGCATATGTATTTAAGATTGTTATTTCTTCCTTTTGGAGTTTTCCCCTAACCAGTATGTAGTGACCTTCTTTATCTCTTTTGACCATTATTTGTTTGAAGTTCATATCATCTGTGAACAGAATAGCTATTCCTGATTTTTTCTGGGTTCCTGTCGCATGGAGTATTGTTTTCCATCCTGTGACTTTCAGTCTGTGAATTTCCTTTTGGGTTAGATGGGTTTCTTGTAGACAGCATATGGTGGGATGTTGTTTCTTGATCCACTCTGCCAGTCTATTCCTTTTGATTGGTGAATTGAGGCCATTTACATTAATGGTTATAACTGATATATACTGGTTTGTTTTAGTCATGTTATCTTTCTGCAGTGGTTTCTTTACCTTTTCCCTCTACTTAATTGTTTGCCTTCCTTGGTATTCTTCTTGTGTTGATGTTCTTGATGTCATAGCTATTTTCATGTCTATCTAGAGTATTTTTCAGTAGTCTTTACAGGGTTGTTTTGGTGGTCATAAAGTTCTTCAGCTGCTCTTTGTCATGGAACTATCTTATTTCTCCATCAATTTTGAAGGATAGTTTTGCAGGGTACATCAGTCTGGGTTGGAAGTTGTTTTCCTTTAGAACTTGAAATACTTCACTTTATGCTCTTCTTGACTTCATTGTTTGTGTTGAGAAGTCTGCTGTGAATCTGATGGCCTTTCCTTTATAGGTGATTTGTTTCTTTTCTCTCACAGCTTTTAATATTCTGTTCTTATGTTGAATTTCTGGAATGCTGATAATTATATGTCTGGGTGTTGATTTATTTTGGTTATCGCTAGTTAGAGTCCCATATGCTTCACTTATCTGTATGTCAGTTTCCTTTCCCATGTTTGGGAAGTTTTGAGCTATGATTTCTTTAAATAGTGATTTTATATCATTTGTGTTTTCTCCTTCTTTTTGCTTTATAGCTATCTGTTTTATATTGTTTTTCTCTGTGTCATCTTGCAACTGCTGAATTGCTATTTCCTGATTCCTTGTTATTTTTAAAAAATGTTTCCTTTTTCCTCACCAGCTGCAATCATGTCTTCGAGGTCTGATAGTCTATTTTCACACTCATTGAGGTGGCTTTGCCAGTTTCTCAATGGCATTCTTGATTTCTTGGATGTCTCTTTGAATCTGTTTCATGCATTCTAATTCTTTCTTGTATTCTTCATTCAAGGTTTCCATCTTTTTGCGGTGTTCCTCTATTTTTCCAACTATATCTTCTTTAGATGTGCTTAGCATTTCTTTCATTACATTTATCATCTCTTGTTTTACCTGGGAAATCATTTCTAACCTCAGTTCCTTTAAAGTTTCATAGAGTTGTTTCTTTACTTCAGTTG
>RJWT010036762.1:0-13191 GCA_004365215.1 Cuniculus paca | reverse complement strand
ACATATATTTCTATTTTCAATTTCTACAAGTATTTTCAGCTCCTTTTGTGCCAGCACTGTCCAAAACTCAGCAACAAAGCAATGAGCATCAGCCACAGTGGCTTCCTTCTGGACCTCACAGAGGAAAGATGCTAGTCAATTATAATTCTCTCAGAGATCTCATTAGCTGCCTATTATTAGTCCATGCCTTGGGTCACAGCTATACTTTAAAACTTTATATCAAGCTCCTTGAAACTAAAATTAAAAAACGACCTGCATACTTAACCTGCTAGATTTAAAGTTAAGATTGATCCCTGTCCTTGGTCTACAGTCAGATCCACATTTTTCTTACTCACATGCTAATAAAGTACACACACACATGCACACACACACACATGCACTCACACTTAGAATAAATTTAATTATGAATATGAACATAATATCACGTTCATTTTGATCATGTATAAAACCTGGTAAAGCTTCCCAGAGGATCTCTCTCTGTGTCACAACCTCACCTTTTTTGTGACAGATTTCACATTTCTTTTATATCATGAGGTAATGACTAAATTGCTGCTCAGGGAAATGGTATTTGGCTAATGGAAAAAAATATATTGGTGCAGAGGGAAAGACTTGTGCTAATCTGAATACTTACACCAGTTTTTTACCTCAGGAATAGAATACAAATTATATCATTAATTAATATATTTTCCACACCTTGGCAGAAAAGGTTTGTGGTTAATTCCAAATGCAATGCACGGTACAGCAGAATGTGATGCCACCTCACTAAAATGCGCTACTACATGTGTCCATGGAAAAAAATGAAAAGTGCTTTTTATGCCAAACATATATCATATAATGACATAATGAAATGCACACATCTTCTGGGAAAAAGAAAAATAGAAGCTATTATATGCCATTGAGAGACATAATGTATCACAAAACTAAAAGGCTCCCTTCAATACCATAATTTCTTAAAAAATATTCTGAAAGCATTACACCACTGTAAAATATACCCATTACAACTAAGGTTATCTACAATAATTTGAAAGACTATAGATTGAGCTTTAATGCAACACTTCACATATGTCCCTCTGCATTAGCATAAGGAAAGTATAACAAGAAATTCTGTGTCACGGTATGTACCCTCAAAAGTTTGCAATTCCACATTTCTCTACAGGAGCTTCATGATTAGCATTTCACCCATCCATTCATTACTACTCAACAAATATATATTAGATACCTATTATGTCCCACACATTCTTTTAGAATTCAAAATAAAATTATAAAAATAAAAATGTAATTGCAGGCTTTATACACCTTACATTGGATAAAGAGATTTCCTCAAGTTCTCTGAGGAAAGCTCAGAGAATGCTAATTACACTGAAGAATGTGAAATAGGGCAATCGTAATGGGTGAGATGGGACCTAGAGGAGGTAGGGTGGACATGGACGTACCCACTTTGGAGGGCACTAAAACATGAAAGATGAAGGTGGCAGCCATATGCATGTGAGGAAGAAGTGTGTGACACAGTCGTAGATATGCTCTAGGTGGTGGCAAAAGGTGAGAGAGACTGTACAGAGCCATGACCTTATTCTCAGTGGTGCACACTGTTGGGGTTCTGCCCAGATCCTCTCAGGTGCCCTTTTCTGGCTCAGCATGCCCATGTGAGGCAACCTGCTCCTTTAATTAATGACTTGTACCTGCAGCTTCCTTCGGAGGTCTTCTCTTGGACCACTGCAGCCACTTTGCTGGCTGAAGTTCATGTCTGCTAAGGGGACCTGAAGTCAGAGACTGACTGATACAGATGCATGGAGGCTCATCTCCTTTAACCCAAAGAAGGGAATTTCTGTTGTGTTCCTTGTACTCCTGAGACCCTATAGGATCAAGGGGAGGCTGCAATTTCATCTCAAATCATGTCTTTGCCAGTTCCCATTCTCTTTCTTACTGGCTTCTCTTAGAACTTCCACCCCCGGCATGTGTCTCTTGCTTTCTTCAAAATGGTTGTTCATACATTTACAGACAATAAACTCAAACAAAACAAAGTAGTATAAAACCAGATAAAAGAGAACAACATTACAGGTCTTCAAGTCGTATAACAAGAAACTAGCAATGGCTACCGTAGTGTCTCATTTTTCAAAAGAGCTGTTCCTATCTTCTCACATATTGCCTTCAAATAGTGGGAAAGGGACTTAAACCAATCAAATCAAAGAATAAAAGCACCATTGGATTTCAGAACCATTTCTCCATGATATAAGGTTTTTAGAAGGGTAAAATTGAGAACAAACTAAAAGAGACTCAGTCTTACACTATGCACAGGATAACAGACATTCTGCCAGAGCCAGAGCCAATAGAAAGGACAGACATGATATGGACATGAGGATGTAACATTACCTTAACCATTATGGTTAGAAAAACTAAATACAAAATTAGCTGCCTGATACCAGTGACACGATTAAGTCTGAGATTTCCACCTCTGTAAAAGATAGAGGAGCAGAACCACAAAGAGACATATCAAGGAATACAACAGAAAGAGTTGGCAGAGGAGGCAATATAGCAAGTGATGTGTTAGATAGAAACGATCAGGTTTGAGTCTATCTCTCCATTCCTTGCTAGCTGTGAGACCTCAGAGAAGTCACCGACCTTCAAGCATATTTCACTAAAATGTGAGATCAGAAAATAATTAAACATACTTCATAGAACTGTAAGAAGTTAAGCACTTTTACTTGTTTTATAGTGGCTTAAGTGCTCCATAAAGATCTCTCTTACCTTTGCGTGTGAAATGCTTTTGAAACATATAAAAGGTGTCACCAAACACCCCATCTGCATTTTCTAGCTCTTTCTCCCTTCCTACCCTATGATTGACTCTGTCCTTCCTACTCACCTGGTGATTACCACCTCTGACATAAACTACCAATCTTGATATTATTTTCTAGTTTATCCTTTCTATATTTATTGAGGGACACATTTTGGCATTCATTCCTAATGTGGCACTGGTGACCTTGGACAGGACAGATCACCAGCCTCTGTCCCTTTCTAGTCCAATGTACTCAATTAGTCAGGCTCACTAATATCAGAGAGGGGCATTGCCGCTTGTTCCCCTACTCACGCATTTACTTTACTTTAAGTGAAAATCATGACATTGCAGATTTTTCCAAGGGTTTTTTTAGTAAGGTTTTCTTTTTATAAGTTGTAAAGGAAAAAAAAGATTTGGAAATTTAAAAATCTTTACATCCCCAGGCATTTTCTGTCCTTATCTAAAATTAGTGCAGTTGCTGCTATGCTAGTTTAGGAAATGCATGGCATCCTTTACTCTTCAGACCTCCTGGTTGCACCAAAGAAATAGCAGTCTGCAATATGGAATCTGTGCATTTGGCACCAGATTCTAAAACCACCTTCTACTTCAGTTTACCAGCGTAGTTGGCAAGCATGTGCTTAGGTACATGCCAGAGCCCATAGAAAGGCCAGTCACAATATGGATGTGAGGGGACAATAAAAGAACAGAAACTCTGAAGAAATGATGTCTTAGGTTTGTTTCCCTGTAAGTGGAGCCCAAGATTGGCGATCTTGGCAATGAAGGGGTGCTATCAGGAGGAACCTGTTAATAAAACAGAGAAAGAAGGGAGTCAAATCCACAGTTTCAGGCGAAGTCCGATTTCAGCCTGGTCCTGCAAAGAGTTATAAAATGTGCACAAGTTGTCTTCACTGAAATCTTCTCAAGAGAAGGGCACAATCTATAGACATTTCTTGCTATACAGTTCCTGGAAGCCCAAATCAAGTCTTTCAGGAGAAGGGGACAGCTGTGAGTCAACAGTAGCCAACACACAGTGTCTGAGAGATCAGAGCTTCAACTGGGTTAAAGGGATTTCAGTGGGGCACCAACCCTGCTGGAAAAAATAACAGAAACAGAGCAATAAACAAACATACAAACAAAACATCTGGAGTGTTAAGAATTTAGAGTTTATATCTTACATGTTCCTTAAATTCCCCAGGACTATACTGGTTCTTAGGTAAAATAGATGTTCAACAGCTGATTAAACTAACAAGAATTTTCTTGAGGATAAAATGAACTAGAAGAAATTATTTTTAATCTTAAAGTGGGAACTTCTGAGTTTATACCACAAGGAGGTTTTGATTTTCAAAGAAATGAAAAATTTTAACCAAGTGGTTGATTATAACTCCTTCATTCTGTCTCATTTTACCCTTTTGGTCCTCCAGTAGTAGAGAAACTGTGTGATGAGGAAGAAATGAATTGAACTTGCTTTTAAAAAGAGGGAAGCTCTGATCTCAGCCTAGTTACCTACTAGTTTTGTTCCCACGAATTAGTCTCCAATGAACATAGCCTCAGCTACTTCAACTCCAAAATAGATGTTACAGTAACCATGTCATCTAACTCACAGTGTTCTTCAAATGACCTAATGCACTAGAAAGGAAATCTGTGATTTTTTAATGCAAGTAACAAACTCCAATTTCAAGGTCTTAGGGGAAGGAGTGGCTGAACTGACACCCTAATAAAGTGTAGAACATGGGCTCCTTGGGCTGGGGAGCTGACACCAGCCATATCCACCCCATAAGAATTTCCTCTCTCTGTCCCTTAAAGCTTGCTGTCTTATGTCTACTCCATTCTCATGGACTTCACTGCCTTTCTTGTGAGACTAGAAATATGACACAGAAAAGCTTTGAAGCTGATCACCTTCCCTGGTTAATAGTAGGAAAAAATTATGAATTCTCTACAAGAGGGATCAACAAGGCATAGCAGCTACTCTATAAGTTTCATCTGAAGTCATAAAAAATAGTTTCCCAAAGGAGGGATGGTCCCAGGAGAAAAAGTTTTGAAGAGACAAAAGATAAAAACTTACTAAGATATTAGACATGGTTTCAGAAGATACAGACTCAAATGTCTTTTTTAAATATCATCTTCTTGACCACCTCAATAAATCTATTTGAACACACTCATCTATAAAACAGGGATACTAATACATGTACTTTTTTAGGATCTGTAAGGATTAAAATAGATGAGTAAAGACACTTTGTAAAATGTAATGTGCTCTCAAAATTATAACAAGATGTTGTTATGAATTACTGTGCATTAACTACAGAGCACTTGCCAAGTACATATGCATTTTGGATTAGTTTTTAATGGAATAAAGAGAAAATATTTAATGGCTACTTTCTCAAAGCTTGCAGCCAAATCCACATCATAGAAAAAGATAAACAAGCAAGGACATGTGTTTCAAGGAAGCAGCCCTGGCTAGAGGTGGCACTATTTTCCATTGGTTGTCTCTTCAGAGCAGTTGTTCTCTGTTAGGAGTGACATGGGGTTCTACCTTAAGAGGTGTCAGTTCTGCAGAGTTTTGCCTTTTTATTCTGAGAAATCAAAAGGGATCCCAGTTGAAATCATTTACAGCTGTGTGGGAAAATGAGCTAGTCACGCCTCGGCAATTTATCACCAATTTCCCATTAATGAGAGAATGGAGTGTGGTTCAATCACTTTACAATCCAAACACTTGTTCTTAAGAATGAGAAAGGAGAGTTCAATGGTTTTTCTCTGCTTCTGAAAGAATATCAGTTCAATATTTTGTATCTTTGAAGAAAAACATTTAGATGACTTTAAGTGGTGTGAAGGTGTGTTTCATAGGAAAATATTCAGAAAGCCACAGATTAGAAACAATACCAGGAACCCTATGTGAGAGACAGCCTGAGGTCCATGTCCACACCTATGAGGAGGGAGAGAAAGGAATAGAGAGACCAAGTAGAGAATAAGACTGGAAGTTTCAGGGTATACGTCCAAGGCAGAGGTCTCTGCTGAGTGGTGGACTCCAACAGCAAAAGCCTATAGCCATAAGCAAATTGAACATGGAGGTAAAGCAGAGTCAGAAATCAGGGTAAGAAAAGAAATTGAGACACAGAAGGCACCAAAGAACCAGAGTGTGCAGTGTGTAAGTGCAGAGCAAATGGGGAATTGAAGACAGAGAAACTAGAGCAGGAAGATGAAGATAGGACACTGGTCCCGCTCTTGTCCCAGCCAGAAGATAGTATCGCAGTCCTTAAGACATGTCCTCATTAGACTCTCAAAAGGGATGGCAAAAAGTAAGTTGCAGGGAGGGATCACTGTGTAAATACAAGGACAGAAATTACTTCACAGTCTCGAGAGAGAGAGACCAAGTTTGATTTCCTAGACCAGTGGAAGATTTCCCACTTAGTTCTGTTTATACCACTCATCAGAGGAACCCTCTCAGTTCTCTCTATACAACCTATTGATGGATGCTTATATTAGTTCAGGTTCCCTCAAAAGAAGAACTGGGGTCAAGGATTTGGGTGCAAGTTGTTTATTTGGAAGGTGAGAGCAGAAAGTCTTATAAGCAAAAGAGAAAGAGGAACGAGAAGGAAAGGAAGTCAATAAGGGGGCTGTTAATGAGCAGGTGACTCTGGGAAGTTGGGTAAATAAGTAAAATCTGTTTCAGAACCATCCCACTGAACAAAATAAAGCTAGAGCATTCACTGATTCTCACGCATAATTTGTGAATCTCATTCCTTGAGTACTATACCTGGGCGTGCTAAGTCCCCCAGCACTTCCAGACTGCCTTTAGACATGACCACTCAAACGAGAAAGACACAAAAGCTATAGATGACATTCACAGTTGGCCAGTAACCCAACACAGGGTACTGCAGTCTGCATCTGCTACAGTGCCCCAACTTCCACACTCCTCAATCACGGGCTTCTCTCTCAGGTCAAATCATTCCTATTCTGCCTAAAGACACCTATGATCACCAAGGATTAGCTGCATTTATTAGAAAATGTATCGAAGTTATTATTGTTGTTATTGTAATTATGGAAGCAAATACATTTTATGCAAATAAGATTTGTGCACACCGACAAAAGAAAATTGCATGAAGAAAGAAATGCTTGAATGGAAAAATATGTTGGCCGCTTCAGAATGGTGGGGTGAAAGCAAGCCGATGAGAATGAGCTGTTGAAATAGGTCTGGCTGAGAAAACTGAGTGGTTGGAGACAAAGTACAACAACTGAGGAAGTTTATTCAACCAGATTGCTTCAAAAGTCACTTTAATTCATGCTTCAAAGTAAGAAACTGAAGTTGGAAATCTTTGGGGATACATTAAGAGAGGATTTATTAAGAAGACAACATATAATGCCAATTAAAGCACCCAGAGTCAGAGAGAAGGCCTCAGCTTTACATCAAAGATGGCCAAATGAGTGCCAATTTATAGTTTTTTAAGTTAAAATAAAAGCATTTAAAGCAAGTATGAATCATTTTTATGAACCCTTGCTTTAAATATTTTTTTTCAATTAATCAACCAAGGGCTAGCCTCGCAGATATTGTGTGTGACCTGTTTCAGTTCCACGCTCAGAAGCACGCTGAGAGGATAGTGCCAGAGTGCCTCATTTAAACATCCCAGGAAAACCGAAGTACTAGAAATAAGCACTTCCTTGGCAGTGTGGATATCTGCAGTAAGGGTCAGAAAGTTATGGCTCCATGCTGGGAACTCTTAGCCCAATCGCAAGGAATGAGGAGAGAGACACAGGGACAAAAGTCAACAAAGACCGTGGAAGGTGCATGTGCAAGTGGAGCTGGTGCAGCTCAGATTAACCTGGCACCGTTTCATGGTGTGCAGCCACACAGGATACGAGAAGTGAGACCTGCAAACAAACCTCTACCAGCCTTAAAAGCAACAAAGTGCCAAATTCTTAGAATCATAAGACTGGCAGATGCTAAACCTCTAGAGACTGCTAGGCATACTGTCTTTCTTGTCTTTTAACATCTAAATCAGCTTATTTTATGCTTGGACTAATTGGACATTTGTCACATTAGACAGATTGATTCATTCTGTGGTTCTTGACAAGATTCAGTCACTGAGGCTGGACTTTGTAGCTCAGAACAACACTGACTGTTATGTTTGAGATCTAAAATGCCCCTCATAGTCTCATGTCTTTGGATGGAGAGTGGATTATGGGGTGCCTCACCCATCCATGGGTTGATTCACTGGTGGGTTCATAGCTGATGTGCTAATAGAAGATAGGGCATGATTGAAGGAGGTGGATCACAAAGAATGTGGTTAGGACAGACATATGTAACTCCTTCCTGGGTCCTCCCTTCTCCCTCTGCTTCCTGGCCCCTGTGACATGAGCAGCTTACATCAACCTACCATGTCTTTTCAGAATTGGAGCTGACTGACCATGGACTGTAACCAGGAACCAAAATAGACATCTCTTCCTTTAAGTTACAAGTGTTGGGTATTGTGTCTCAGAGACACGGAAAGTAATTAACATACCAGCTGACTACAGATGTGTTTGTATTACTCTGGAAATGTTCTGGAATCAAAGTAAGCCTGTAAGATTTTGTTGTGTGTAATGTCTCAAATTTTTACAACAGGGTAAGCACAATATGACCTTTGTCTCCTAGAACATAAGTCTAGGTGATTACAAGTTAGCATAATGTTGTGTCTCTGAGACTGTAGGCATAAGGAAGAAAATTCCCAAAGAAGTTGAAAAGTTTACTCAGTTTATTCCCCCATTTCATTCTAGAAATAATTAAACTTAACATATAAAGTAATACAAAATAGAGCAGGAGAACTGAAATGTCTGTGATTTTAATTTCTCAGAAATATCAAAGAACTTGTAAATTTTGGGTGTAAGTATCAATTAACCTTTTTTTAACCAGAAAATTGAAATGCAACAACTTTTTTTCTTTTTATTAGTGTGGGTGCATTGCTCCTAATGCAGTGAGCTCCAGGCTAAAAGTATAAACACAAGCTTTGCACCTGGACAGGTTGTCTTCCCCCTTTCATGCTGCCCACACCCCCACATAGCACTCTTCAAGGTCTCATGTCACCACCCACCAGCAGTGCCCCTTTGCTACCCCGGGATGCTCTCGTAGACAGAAATTTGCATTCAGAAGGTGGAACACACAGACTTGTTTAGGCAGATAAGGCTGGAGTCCTGAGGTAGACAGAATAGGGCCTCGTACAGGCAGTTACTCCTTAATCCTCCAAACCTGTTTGGGTCCTATGTTACATTTGCTGGGCCTCAGAAAAGAATACCCCAAAGTTGGGTGGTTTACAGTGCTAAAATACTTGGAATTAAAGGAAACAGAAGCTTCCTTATCTAACTAATGAAACTTCTTTCAAAATAAACGCAATCGTCTAAAGTTTCCTCCTTGGTGAGCTCATCAAACTACCAGGAAATACTAACCACCAAAGACACTAAATGTCCTCACTAAGTGTAGGCAGAATTTACATCTATTCTTCCAAGCACAGCTTGGAGAGATTACTTAGAGACTGTCTGCTAAAGAAGAGAACCTTTGTTCAAAGTGAAGTTCTGTCCCCCACTTCCCTTAACATGTGAAGAACTCCCAGGGGACCGAGAGCAACTTTGTTCTAGATTTTCAGTTCTGTGGGTTTATTCATTGTAAATATCATTTACTACCCTCTAAAGCTGCCCACATCTCCCAGTTCCCTCTTCCTTATGAAGAAAATATTTAAGCTCAACCATCTGACACTTCCTTTGATATTCATGTGTTGTGTGATTCCCACGCAAATGCACAATAATAAATTTGTATGCCTTTTCCTCCCATTAATTGATTGTCAGTTAGTTTCTGTAACCCGATAGAAAATGGAAAGAAAGTTTTTGCTTAAAGTTGATTATCATCTGACACTAGAATAGAGTGTCATGGATTATCTAGGTGGACCAATGTAATCACAAAAGTGTTTTAGAATAAAAGAGGGAGGTAGAGGAGTAGGGGAAAAGTGATGTGATGGGAAAAAGTCTCCCAGGATCAATGCTGGATGTGGAAAAGTAAGGGGATAAGAAGAATGCAGGTAGCCTGGAGAGCAGTGATGGTGAGCCTTTTAGAGCTTTCAGTGATAACAAACAGCTGGCTGCAGCACATGTACCATGGGTTTGTTTGCCACCATTGCTGTAGAGGCTGGAAAAGCCAGAAAACAGATTCTCCCCCAGAGTGACAAGAAAGAAGCCCATGCTGCCAACAGCTCAGTTTTGACCAATGAACCCATTTAGTAATCCTGACTCAGAAATATCAGATAATGCATTGGTGCTCTTTATGCTCCCAACTTTATGGTAATTTTTTTTAGCAGCAACAGCAAACAGGTACATCTGAATATCTGCTTCAGAAGTGATTGTGTGTGTATGTGTGTGTGTGTGCATGTATGAGCACATAAGGACCTTCAGACTACCAAGGCAAGCATGCCTGACTGTAAGGCAGATAGATACTTGTCTTAGTTATTTTTAACTCATTGGTGAGACAAAATTAAAGTTTAAAAGGAAAATGTTTATTTAGTTCACAGTTTGTAGAGGATTCAGTCTATAATCAGCAGGCTGCGAGGCACGGAAACATTGCAGACATGCATTGCAGCAGAGAAACAGTTCATGGTAGACAGAAGGTAGCAAAGCAAGCAAGAAAAGACAAGACTATTTTTGATCCTTCTATTGTTACCAGGATTTGGGCAATGACAGACTAATCAGTAGACTGATTTAGTAATCACACACTCTTAAATATAGCACCCTTAATCCTAGCATTGCAGCATGAATCAATCACATTCTTTAGATTTATTGACTTCTGAAAAGGCCCCACCTATGATGGCATGAGGCTTTGGGGGATATCTAGGCACAAGCAGTAACATTCCACCTCAGCACCCCAAAGATCCATGTATATTGCTTTACTTGAAAGGCATTTTAGTTCATCTCCAAGAGTTGTCAGCATCCTAACAGTTTCAGTATTGCTAAAAGTCCAAGTCCCAAGTCTCCTCTGGAATTTAAGGCAAACTCTTAGCTCTGAGCCCTTGTATAAATGAAAAGAAAGTTAAACACTCCAAAATTTAATGGCATGAGAGAAACACTACCATTCCAAAGGTTACAAATAGGGGGATACAAAAGAATAGGACAAAAGCAAGTCCAAAATCCAACAGGGTAAATGTTGAGAACTGCAGCTCCATGTGCACATCCCAGGAAACCTGTGGCAAGACATGAGCTCCAGAGGATTTGGATGGCTCTGCCCATATGGTACTTCTGGTGGTTGTAGCTTCTGGGTTCTCTCTTGGGTCAGCTGTACTCCCTGTTTGCAGTTTTCCTCAGATGATCCATGTGCTTAACTTTTCCAACCTTTGCCAGTTTCCACTGCACCTTTGGCTTCACACTCACAGCTTCACACACTGTGCTTTCAGGGATACACTGCCTGGCTTCCCAGAGCTATTTCTGAAATCTGGGTGGAAACCATCTTGGCTTCACAACTTTTCATTATGCATGCATCTAAAACCTACATCACATGAATGATGCCAAAGTCTGCACGAGCCTAAGAAGTAGCTAGGCTTCCTACTCTCTTAGCTATAGGGATCAAGTGCTTATGAACCAAATCCTGAGGAACAACTTCCCGAGGCCACAGCCATTCTGGAATATGGTACTCTGAAGCTCTCTTTTTAAAGCAAATTCTTTCACATTTGTAACTCTGAGGCTGAATAAGCTGGAGTTTTGCTGGTTCTTGTGATGTTCTCAGGCCATCTTTTCTATTGTCTTCTGAAATACTTGGCTTTTGTTTTTTGCTAGTCTTTTCAGTGACCAATTTCTCCTCTATTTCACTTTTGCAGGCCACAACTTGCTGAAGTTTCCTTTCTAGTCAAACTCAAAATGTTTTAAATTATTTTGCTGGCACTTTGCTCTTGATTCTCAACATAAATCTAGCTAAAAGCCCCCAACAGTAGCCATACCACCACCTCATCATTTCACTGCCTTGAAATTTTTTCTGCCAGATTAATTAGTCTACCACCCTTAATCTCAGTCTCAGGCAATCTCTGGACAGGAGCAAAATGCAGACAAACTTTCTGCCAAGGCATAACAGACATTATCTGGAGACTAACAGCCAATCCAGTCCTTCTTCCCAACAGAAACCTCCTGAGCCTAGTCCTTTACCTGGAGCATTTCTATCAGCCTTCTGGTCTTCTGAGCTCTGACCAGCATTGCTCATCAAATACAGCCAAAGGCAGTCCAGCTCTACTTTTTCAGCTGGCATCTCCAAATCTTTCCTAACTCTTCCCCTCCCCACAAGCCAGTTCCAAAAGCTCTTGAGCCACATGGCAAGGTAATGTCACAGCAATGACCCATCTCTCTGGTAGCAAATTCCTTGTTAGTTACTGTCTTATTACTGAGCCAAAAAACCCAACATACTAAGTTAAAGGAGGAAAGGTTTAATTAGTGCAGTTCATAGAGATTTAAGCCCCTAATGGGCTGGTTCCAAGGTGGGATGGTGTGACAGATGGGTATCGCAGAGGAGAAACAGTTCATGGTGGGCAGAAAGTTGAAAAACAAGAAGTGGTGCTGCCTGGGGGAGAACCAGGAACTCAATCCCTGCTGTGAGCCAGCAGAAGTCACACTGGCTGTGGGACAACCATGAATTCAGGCCCCTTGTGAGTCTGCAGAAGTCATGCCAGCTGAGGGAGAGCCAGGTACCCAAGTTCCCCCAACCCATGAACCAGCTGGCATGCAGACCAGGAGAGAAGAAGAGGCCTCCCGCATAAGCAATCAGCTGATTTAGAGGAATACAGGCTGAGATGTTAGCAACTGAAGTAAAGAAAAAACTTAACATTGTATTGTTTGATTGACTTTGCAGGCCTAAAGCCAGTAGTCTGAGGAACTATTTAGAGGATAACAAGAGGCATTATGATAGCCATTGTTAATTTTCCATTATCTTGTTTTGAAGTCCTGCATCATTTGCATTGTTTTGTTTTGTTTGATTACATCCCATTTTGTTTCATTTGATTTCATTATGTCTGATGCTATGGGCAGCTATTTTGAAGATAGCAAGACATATTATGGTAGCCATTGTTGATTTCCTATTGTCTTGTTTTAAAGTCCTATGTTGCTTTCATTGCTTTGTTTTGATTGGTTTTATTCCATTTTGTTTCATTTGATTTTATTATGCCTGATAGTGTGGGCAACTACTGTGAAGATAACAAGAGCCATTATAGTAGCCATTGTTGATTTCTTATTATCTTGCTTTGAAGTCCTGTATCACTTTCATTGTCTTCTTTTGATTGGCTTTATGCTGTTGTGCTTTGTTGGTTTTATTCTGTTTAAAATTAAAAAAAAAAGGTTACAAAACAAGCAAGGGATGACCACAGCTCTTTCTATCACTTACATCTTATCCAGGCAACTTAGGGCAGGCAGCACTCACTCTTAATCCTTGT
>RJWT010036761.1:0-13200 GCA_004365215.1 Cuniculus paca | reverse complement strand
TCTCTTCTATATCATCCTTAGGCAATGAGTGTCCTTCTTATAGTCACAAGATAGACCTTTCAGCTCCAAGACTGGAAGATTCCCAGGGATAGAAGAATGGAGAAGGCAGAAAGGCACTGTGTGAAAGGCAGAAAGAATAAATAATTCAGTTCCCAGTGATATTAGTCTGTTTGACTGGTCAGGAATTAGGGAGATGGCCTACCTTGGGAACAAAGAATCTGAGAAAGCTTTTATAACTAGGCAAATTGATCTCCTTAGGTAAAACAGGACTTATTAGTGAGGAAGGCTGAGTGTTGTTAGCTTAGTTACAGTATCTGCCTCACTGGTACATAATAAAACTCTTAAGAAGATATAGTACCAATACAGTAGTATAATGTAGGCCAGGTACCATGCAAACAATGCAACAAAGTTCTTAATAAAAAGGCCACTGAAAATCTTACCATATTCTAAATAGCCAGGATCAAACAATATGACAATAGACAATATTTAAAACTGTATATAAAGTATCATAGAATAAAACTACCTGAATGTGTTTCAAGGCCATTAATACTCATAAGTGGTAATCTGAGAATAAAAACTTAAATAAGCTTGAAATTACCTATAAGACAATGCAAAAGACAATTCCATATTTATAACATTTAGAAAGTTTCTCTCCCCTTATGCATTCTCTTGTGTATTAAGTGATGAGCTCTGAATGAAAGCCTTTCCACATTGAATACATTCATAGGGTTTCTCTCCTGTGTGAATTCTCACATGTCTCCTAAGGGAAGAGGAAACGCGGAAGGCTTTCCTGCATTCCATACATTTATAAGGCTTTTCTCCAGTGTGAGTTCTGACATGCACTCTAAGGGAGGAGAGACCACTAAAAGCCCTCGCACAGTCACTGCAGTCAAAAAGATTCTCTCCAGTGTGTATTTTCTTATGAGCCTTAAGGTGGGAGTTTGTGTTGAAGGCTTTTCCACAGTCGCCACAGTCATAGAGTTTCTCTCCAGTGTGTATTCGCTTGTGCACTATAAGGTAAGAGCTTGTGCCAAAGGACTTTCCACACTGATTACACTCATAAAGTTTCTCTCCAGTGTGAGTTCTCATATGAGCCTTAAGAGTTGTTTTTTGACTGAAAGCTTTTCCACACAGATTGCATTCATAGGGTTTCTCTCCAGTGTGAGTTCTTTCATGTCTTAAGGTTGAGGAGTCACTGAATACTTTTCCACATTCTTTACAATCATATTGTTTCTCACCCATATGACTTTTTTTGTGCAAAATAAAATTAGAGAGCCTTCGGAAGGCTTTTCCACATTGATTACATTCATACTCTTTGTCTTCAGTATGAATTTGCTCTTGTTGCTTAAGAGATGAATGATGACAAAAAGGCTTATTTTTAATATATTTACAGGAATTTCCCACTACATGAAGATTATTAGGTATAGGAAGCATACTGTTGTATTCGAAGTGCATACTATATTGACAGCATGTGTACTGGTTTTGTGTTGCTGAAGTTCTTGCAAGATGCCATAGAGTATGATCACGTTCATGACTTTCATAGGTCTTTTCACTCATAGAATTTTTCTCATAACTGTTTAGCACTGAATTAGGTTTTAAACATTGAGCATCTGAGTTACATTTATGTTTACTGGTAGAAACCCTCTGTGAAAGTTCTGATCTAAGTTTAGAGTTTTCCTGTAACTCATGATAGTCACAGAAACTCTCCTGAGATGCTTTCTTTAGCATATGTGTCACTTGCCTGAAACATCTCTCTGGGCTCTTGTGCTGTATTCTTATCTTATGGCATTGCCACTCTTCTCTTAATGTGGAGGACCTATTGTTCATTATGAATCGTATTTTCACTTCATTGGATGATTTCTCCCCAGAGATATTATGTGCAAGAACTGACTCTTTGGTTTTAAATCCAATCATCCAGTCTGGACAGAAAGCTTGGTGAATTCTTTCCATAGTTCTTATCTCTTCTTGATCCCAGAAGGAGTTCACAGAAAGCTTGCATAATTGATACTCCAATGCAGTAAGATTCCTATAGTTTTCAAACGTTACATCTTTGTACAGATTTCTCTGAGCAGAGTCCAGCATCAACCACTGACTCTTCTGGAGTGAATTCCACAATTATATCCTTGACGGTCACTGGTTCTTGTAACCAGGTTGTCAGCAATCGAGCGACTATTCTTTCCTCCTCAGTTTTTCTCATACAGAAGCAAGTAAAGTCCTGTACAGGTAGAGCTGATGTGGAGGATAGGTCAATGACTGCCATCTTTAGAGTCTGAAAGTAATATAAACCTGTGTGGTGGGAGGAAAACGGTGCGGGCGGGACTACATTTCCCGGGAGGTGCGCAGGTTTGCGTCCCGTGCGACCTTCAGTAGCCGGGAGCGTTACGCCTCTCTCTATTTTTTTAACAAAATTTAAAACTGTCTCCATTAGAGACATTACAAATTTGGTTAATTAAAAATCAAAGCATGAAAGATAAAGATGAAAATTTATCATGAATACATACTGACAGCTGTTAAATACTGAGAATTAGACTTACATTTTCTTTAGTTGAGCTGTGACTTCCCAACCTCTTAAACAAATAAGGGGAAAAAAAACTTCAGAGTTTTACTTGTGCAGAGAACACAGGACATACACACTAACTTAGATTCCAAATTTTCTAAATCTAGTTCCACCAAAAGAGATATACAGACTATGGTAATCTTAGTCTCTATTTCTGTTTGTTTATTTTGTTTTTGTTTTAAATAAATGCCAATATTCTTTCTCATAATTCCCATAGCTTTGTTCAGAGTCCTCCTAAGAGAATAACTTTACCGTTTTTAGAATATTTTAGGCCGAGTATTTTAGGCTGGAATATTTTAGGTTGATTTCTGATTTCCACAGAATGAGTGGTCCTTCAAGAATGATTATTATTCAGAATATATTAACAATAGCCCAGGGCATTAAAAATATCTCTACTGTATAAGTATTAAAAGATACCCTGAAGTAGAGAAAATAGTACGAACAACTTGCATATGCATCACACAGCTTCGACAATCACCAATATTTCATCAGTTCTTTCATCTTATTTTCTCTATATCAAATAGCTCTTTGTGCATGGCAACTACACCAAGACCAATTGATTTAATAAAAAAAAATACACTGCCATTTGTAGTCTTTTATTTCTTTTGATGAGTCTGCTGATCTCAGTCAGTCTTGAATAAGACTGACTGAGCTGCTTCTTATGCCCATTTTCAGCCACCAGGTCATTTGGGCTGACTGGTCTAGAATGACTACCCTTTCATATTTACTGGCTGGCTGGGTATTGGCCCAGGATTACAGGAGTAGCATATAACATTGTCTATCACCTTCTGGCAGGGCAGCCCAGTTTGTTCCCATGGTATTTGAGCAGAGTTTCCAGAGATAGAAAAAAAAAGGATAAAAAGTATAGAGCTTCTTAAAAATCTAGAAGCAGAACTCATTCTGTTGGTTGGGAGCTTGCCAGTTTCCAAAAGTCAGGAGATAACTTCTTGAAAAGAGCTATAAAATCATCCTGAAAGTGAGGGAACATAAGAATGGGAGAGGTGAGGAAGCTTTTGCAACCAATATACCACACTTTTCCACTAAATACTTTAGAAATTGTATTTTTATTTTTTAAGTTGTCCTGACTTTGTTTCTATACTAAGTTGTATAGAAGCCATACAAGTTAACCATAGTCTTTAGATAATATTAATAGACTAATCCTATTACCACTAAGAACATAATGACCACTACTATCAGAACTTTTCATACATTCAATTTATTACCGTGTGTTAATTATACATGACTTCACTTAAGCCTCATAAATATGCTATAGTACAGCAACTATTTCACACACTGATAGGGATGAATAAGAGAGGTCAGGTTAACTACCTGAGGCCATATATCAAGTCACCTCTTACACTGACCCAATTTTCCACAATGTTGTTTGCTTTATATTACTCTTTCCTGTTGGCTTGGCATTTGTTTAAGAGACCAGATAAAATTCCAAAAGCTAAGCTAACTCACGATTCCATTTCTATAGGCAGAAGATGAATTTAGCTAATGGAATAATTTGTACCTAGATTTGGCACTGTACAGCTTTTTTAAATATACAGGAAGCTTGCCTACTATACATGTGGCCATGGGGTTAATTCCCAGTGTCATCCCCCCAACAATCACAAGAATCTCTGAGATCACTTTATAATACTGATGATGTATTACAGGCTATGTTCAGAAAAAAATAAAGAACTTTACTTCCTTATGCTTGCATTGAAAGTAGTACTATGATGTTTTCATGGTTTCCCACATCTATGATAATGTCACAAAACCACTGTTCTTTTAATTAGCCCCCCTCCATCCCCTGCTGCTGGAGATTGAACCCAAGGCCTTCACACTGAGGTACTTCCCCAGGTCTTTTTAATTTTTTAAAATTTATTTTAAAACTGGGTCTCACTTTTAAGATGCCTAGGTGGGAGTCAAAATTACAATCTTCCTGACTCAGTTTACCAAAGTTCTGGGATGACAGGTGGGAGCTCTGCTTTTATTTCTTATACCAATAGTCAAATTGAAGAAGCTGAATCAGCCATGAAGGATGTATCCTAACATCCTAAAATGTCTATTTTCCATTCACTTAGGTGGCAAGGACAATTCGTAACTTTTTAAGGATGAATTAAGGGAGTAGGACAATTTAAACCAATTTATTCAAATACATAAAAATTAATTGACATTTTCTTTTCAGATATGTGTTAATATCATTAGTATAAACTAGCAGACATCAGATTCATGCACTAGGTTTCAAATATTTCAGTATAGTTTGCTCTTGTCTTAAGTGTCAGTTCCATCTTGAGATATAATAATTGCTTTTATCTCTGTGGTCTAGTGTGAGGCATTGAAGCTCATTCTTTCAAGGAAGACAAATAGGGGTATAATTTTATCACCATCTTACTGCTGCAAAACAGAATTACTCAACAATGTGCCCTTTATACACTTGACAATGAAATGCAGGCTGACTTTCCCTTTCAGTTTCAAAACTATTTTACTGCTTCTTTCATCACCTAATGAAATCTTCCTAGCAGGGAGTCACATTTTAACTTTCAATAATCACAGTCTTACAGTTCGCAAGCATATATAAATTGCATGTAAATTGAAGCTAATTTCTTCAGGAGATAAGGTCAGATGTAGAATTCACCGTTGTTTATACTCAAAACTGATGATGTCATCAGTGTTTGTTAGACCTATGAATGCATTTTGTATTTATTTTACAGTAGGGATTCAATCTGGCTTCTTTTCATGGAATAAAATTTCTTGTATTAAAATCATATACTTAATACCATTAAAATTCCAAAGCCAGATCACCACTACTGAAGAATTAGTTCCTATGAGATATTGTTCTATGGCAATTAGAGATCATTGAACTTGCTAGCCTAAATCAGGAGAGTAATTGAAATTGAGCCTGTTCTCTTTTATTTGGCTGTCTTTATTTCGAGGTGGAATGATGTATGAGATATTAATCTGGAAATATGGTCTCCTAATAGCATCACAGTTTTAAAAGGCTTCCTTCTGACAAATAGAGGGCAACTCATTAGACACATATATGAGGTACTATTAAAGCAATCAGCCTTGAATATTAATGAGACAATATTAAATGATAAATTGCAGGTAAGGAGTGATACGTAACTGTAAACAATGAATTTAGATTAACTGTTATAAAACTATTTCAGAAGACAAAGGAAAAAGAACACTCCAAGGCCAAGCCACTGGTATTCTTCAGACTTTTTGTCTTCAAAATAGTTATATGGATTAGTGTCTCCCAACTTTAGACAAATGAGAAGAGCTCAGTTTCTGAAGTTCAATCAATGCCTCCTTTTTTATAATTAAAGCAATGTTTTCTGACTATTATTTATTTTATTAACATAACTCATTTTATCAGAAAATTGGGTGCTAATGTTGGAATACATTTGATAGTACTTAAAATGGTTCACATGAGTTGTCATTTTGCCAAATATTCTGAAGCAAGAAAGTATGATTTCCCAATGCCAATTTTATATAGATGGGAGTATTAAGAGCAGAAAAAGTAAAATAATACTGTTGTACTAATTCATAGCTTTGAGGAGGGGGAATTTAATACAAGGGAAATTTTTCTTTCATGATCAGGGTAACTTTTCTCCAATTAAAAGTATAAGTAGGCCTGCTGTCATTTAAGATTCCCAAAACTATAACACAAAAAAATGGTATTAGTATTTTAAATTTGATGTATAAGTACATACTTAGCAAAGAAAAAGTTCTTTAATTGCTAGAATTGCAATTTGAGATAAAATCAAAAAGTCAAGACAAATGGAACTAAACATAAATTTAGTAGTTTCTCTCATTTCTCTATTCATTTTTTTCATTGTTTGCGGCTGAACAAGTACAGTAACTGACCTAGGGCAAAGAAAATGATATATTTGAAAAGGTATCACGTTTTGGAGCAAGTCATTTTAACTTCATTTTTGAGAATGCATTGTAAATAATGTTTAGATACGTGTTTATTATCATGTTTCAGAGAAAAACAATAAGAGAAATTGAAGAAAATTTTGATTTTTAACGTTTATTCTATTTTTGTAAACTTTGTAGCCCAGGCTGGTCTCATACTCATGGCACTCCTCCTGCCTCACTCTCCGATAGCTAGGATTACAGGTGTCGGCCACCACGCCTTGTGAAATTATTCTGGTAGTCATTTACACTGCAGTGCACACCAGTGCCTTCCAAATAAATCCCCGCCAGCTTTCAAATGTAACTTCAAATTTAATTAATTTAAATGGTTTATAGTTTACAATATACCATATATTTACTCTCTTGTATTTTAAATAGAAATGTGAACAACTCATTATATATTTGTGGAATTATTAGAGGCCAGGTTCAAACAATAGTAAGCAAATAGAAAAATTTGTTTAATTTCTGTTATATTGACTTCCTAGAGTATATCTGCTAATATATTACTTTGTTTTTGTCTGCAGGTTGTTCGCATTTTCTCCAGCTTTACATGAAAAGTAGGAGGAGACAGTAAGATTTTCAATCCTTCTGGGCTTTTTACTTCCTGAAGAACAATGGCAAAACTTTTAAATGGAAAACAATTAATCCTATCACTAATTTTTCTTTCATTAAAATTGTCATCAGCAATTGAAATACCACTCTCAGGTAAAGTGACAGTCTTCAATATCTACCATGGAATTTCGTGTTTGCATTTTAAGTAGAATATTTGCAGATTGAGAATATAGCTTCTCAAATCATTTTTTATGTATTCCCCATCATGTTTCCTCTATTTATCTTTTAGTGGTTGATATTTGTCTGCAATAATTATTTTGTAGCTCAGGCATTTAGCTTCTTATGTAAATTTGGCCTACTGCAAGAAATGTAACCCATATATCATTGATATTTTTGCAATACATCTAAGATTGTCTGAAATATTACAAATGGATTTTAATTTTATATGATAGGGTCAGTTTATCTGAAGGAAAATTATAATTTAGAAGATGCTGGCTTTCAACAAATGGTGATAGGAAGGAATCAAATAAGCTTTGTATTCTTTTTCTGGATGATTATTTTAAAAATGAAAAATAATTATAAAATAGCAAATAATCCTTTACAACTGAAAGTGTAAACTTACTCTAAATGGAATGTATTTATGTATTTTATAGTATAAGCTCCTATTCGGAGGTTAGTCTATCTATCTATCATCTATCTATCTATCTATCTATCTATCTATCATCTATAATTTGGAAATCTTTATCATACATTGTAGTACTATAATTCCTTTTACCATTTTGGTATATGATTTGGAGAGTTCTAATAAAAGAAGAATTTGTTCTTTAATATAATCTTTGCATTAGAAATGATCGTTGTAAACTATTTAAATTCTAGATAGTTTAGATTGCAAAAAATTTAATGTTAGTTTACTAAATGTGTCAATACTGAGCTGAAAGTTTCTTCTTGAAGTAATCAGACAGACTTAATGTAAATAGAAAAGAAAATAGCTCTATGACTGTGAAACGTTATCTATTGGAAGGGTCATTTTCAATTACTTGATGTAGCAGTTTTACCCCACACATATACTTGTAGTCACACACCTCCACCCCCACCCAGTTAAGAATCCCTAGTCCCTGGTTCCCAAAAGAAAATTAAACCTAGTGTTCCCATTTCTTAAGTTCTCCTTTCTACTTCTTTGTTCTGCAGGCCTGCAGATTTAAAAGTGTCTACATGTTTAACTGAAGTCTGTCAGTCTACACACACTATATCAGATTTTGTCACTGACTGCCCCAGTTACAAACATTCTGAGAATCTGTAAAATCTCCTCTTAAGTGGATTCTTTCATATAAGTATGAAATTCCAATTTAAAAGCAAGAAAAATGCCACTGGACTTTCTGATGCAGTTTTCTAATTGTATTCTCTGACAAATGCATTTTTTTCTCCATCTTTTCCCACTTGATCCTCAGTGGTGATGGATGTGAAATTTTGTATTAATCCATGGTACACATTTTTATTCTGGTTGTCTCAGTGACTTATACATTTTCATGCTGCAATGCCCTTAGACAACAATTCTTATAAAATATTAATGGCATATTTTCAGAACAACTGAATATTATCCATTTATTTCAGTACTCTAGAGCACACACTAGTAAATGTAGCCAAGGCAGGTACCCAATTTGAATCTCAACGAGTATGGTATCTCTGTAATTGACCTAATTATAGAGGAAAGGATTTATAGCATAGAATATATATTCATAGAAGCACTCAAAGGTTATTAAATCCATTCCCCAAATAATTAGCTACTGCTAAGCCTTAACAACCTTAGCAAATTTAAGAAAGAATAATGTAATAAACAAGTTGTTTTTGAGTTACTAGCTGATATCTTAGAGACTGTGGCCATTGTGTGTCATTCTTCATCATTTATAACTCAAATATAAATAAAATGAATTTGCAACAACCTCAACCCCCAGTCTACTTAGAAATATCAGAGACAAGGTAATTATCAATGAAGATATGGATATTTCTTGCATGTTACTAAATTTTTTTGAATATCCAAGAGCTAATGACTGAATTTACATTAATGTCTGTAGTTAGTAATGCTTGCTTATCAGGATTATTAGACAAACGTTAAGAAAATGGAATTTTAGATTTGAAAGAGCATTTAATTATTATTCTATATTTGCTATTAATGCCGAAAGTGTGGTTCATGGACTCCTTGGGGTCTCAGAGATACTGTACATTCAGATGGTCAGTGAGATCAAACTCTTTTGCAAATAGCACTAAAATGCTAGTGGTCCTTTACTCTCACTGTCACTGTCACTCTCACTTATATGGAAATAGTGGAAAAACTGCTACTGCCCTAGCACAGGTCAAGGGTTTGGTACCAAATTGCACCGGTACTCAAAGCATTCTCCATGGCCATTTCTGATTGATAAAAACAACCAGAAGACAGAACAAACCTAAATGGTTTTGCTAAGGTTGTTATTGTTGAAGCCGTTAAACAATGTTAACTTTGTGAATTCTCCACTTTTGAGTACATTTTTTCTCACACTGAAATGAACTAAAAGATATAAAATAATTCAATTTTATCAAAGTGCAATGATTGTCTTTGCTCCTTGATTGTGTCATTGCTTGAGACTCAATACTATTTTTAGTTGAAAATATAAATGACACACAAATTACGGTCGCTCAGATGTGTTTCGGGCAGACTCATTTCCCAAAATGAATCAGTCAACCCTATCACTTTCAGATAAACTGGCAGTGTGTACTGTCAATGATAAAATGGGAGTTTTCAAGCAACATCAAAATTGTGGAAAATCTGTATCTCTTACTGTGAGCTTGAGAGCTTTGTGGCACATAACTTCTCTGATTAGATCAGTGGTAACTTTAACAAAATTTTTTTTTTATATACTGTAATGAAATATCTCAATACATGAAGATCTGCATAATTCAATAAGCCGATAAATTTTTGCAAGATGATCACTGTAGGGTGTTACAAGATATGCACAGGTTAAAATGGATGAAATTATTTAATGTAATAAAATATTAAAAGTTTATGGATAGATTTCAGATTCCACATCACAACATACATTTAACAAACCAGCATTGGGTGAACTTTGGTGAAAAAAATATCCTCAATCATCAGGAAGGACTGAAAAATCACTCATATTTTTTCACTATGTATTTGTTTGTGGCTGATTTCTTCCTATCTTCAGAAAAATTAAACTACTACAACAGAAAGGAAGCAGACGCAGATATGAGAAATCAGCCCTCTCAAGAAATTAAGATTTCTAATAGTGCGATGCAATGCTACTCTTTATTTGTGCTTTTTATAAATGTTATTATAACATAGGACATTTTCAATGAATTTATAAGTCAGTATCCTAAAGATTTTTGTTTTGATTTTTAATCTAGTGAATAATGTTTTCTATAGCCCACACTAAAAAAAAGAAAAACACTTCAGAATGTCTTATGATGAGAAATTGATGGAGTTCTAATCAAAATGCTTGAGAATAACATATTTATTCAGAATCCTAAATTTCACAAATGTGAAACCAGAGAGTGTGTCGGCTCATTACCAACCTCACAGGTTTTATAGTCCCATTTACAGCTTGACTATGGAATATTATTTAACTCAGGCCCTATGCCTGTCTCTCAATTGTATTTCTGAAAATACATTTGCCAAAGTCAGTTCCTGCTGCTAAAGAGTTTACATTTCTTCATAAACTCAACACTTTGATCTTATTAAAGCTTCTAAAAACTGTACTGAAGAAAGTCTCAATTTAAAAAAAATTGCTGCATGGTTATCCACAGTAGATCTTCCCATATATTGTCTGCATCATATTTCAAGACTTAATCCAAACAGGTATCTTCAACCTTAGTACTATTTATTTATTTATTTATTTATATTTTAATGCATTTATTGTACAACCATGATGGTCAGAAATGTGGCCTAGCTGAATGACTAGGTGAGAGACATGTTAATGCCTACTTCAAAAAAAATTATTGGAAAATTAACTTTCCAAATATTATCCATTCCATACAAGATGAAGAGATATATGCATATGAAGACTCTTAAGAAAAAAAATACACTACTAGCTAGCTGTATTTTTGTGTGAATAATTATTGATAGACTAAATCTTATAAGGGAAAAATAGAATGACTCAAATTCCCAATATCTAAGTGGGAAAAGAAAAATTTATAAATGGAAAATGACAAACACTCAAATTGCTCATGAAAAAAAGTATTAGCAAAAGCAATAAGTGGAAATTAAAGAGAACGATAATGGTATATTTTCTTTTTCTTTTTATCATTTTTCTATGCTAGTGTTTGGTGGTGGCAAAGAGATCAGGAACCAGTGTAATCATGCACTACTGTGGTAAATGTCCTGTTGTGAAACGATTGCAGCATTTATCAAGAATCGTTGCTATTTTTGACCATGCCAAGAAACAGCGTAATTCCTAACTCAATAAAAGAAAAATCTATATGCTCAAAGATATTGTTTTGAAATATGTTACTTGAAAAAAAGGACATGGAAAAGAATCGAATTTCCAGTTATCAGAGAATTATCAAACAAATTATATCACAACAAGGAGAAGAAACCATGTTAAAGCAATAAATTAATTATAATGTCTGTATAGAAGCATAGAAAACTATCACTTTCAAAATTAGTGAACCAAGGAAAAATGCATATGCATGTCAGCATAGACTAAATGTCAATTATTTTTATTATTCTCTTTTATTTTATTTTGAGGTTTTTTTGAAACAAGGTCCCCCTGAGTAGATATGGCTGGACTTGAACTCACTAGGCAGCCCTGGTTGGCCTGGAACTTCAAGCAGTTTTTCTGCTTTACCTCCAGAGTGCTGAGATTACAGGCATGCACTGCCATGCCTGACCAAATGCCACTGACTTTTAAACAGACTATTTTTAAAATATAAGACTTTTTTTTCTGCTTATGAGTTGTTACATGATTTGGGGTTAAATAAAATTAGTAAGGTGGTGTGAAATGGTGTCAAGGAATTATATTTCATGAAGTAAAATATATTTTGCAAAGAGGAAGTCAGATTTACTCTGTGATTTTCAGTCTTGTATGAACTTTATAATTACCGTTACAGAAAGTGCATTTGAATTGCGTTATATGTAAATAGACCTTGTTCGGTATTTCAAAGGCTTATTCTTTAAGCGTATCTTTTGACATTTAGTTCAACAGGTTCCAACAATCCTAAAACAGTCAAAAGTGCAAGTTGCCTTTCCCTTTGATGAGTATTTTCAAATTGAATGTGAAGCTAAAGGAAATCCAGAGCCAGTGTGAGTATTTCTTCAAACTAAACAATTCTTTAAATGTATGCTGTCTTCCTTTCTTCTCTTTTTCAGTCTAACTATCACAAACTTATGGGTCTATAAAACTCCATGTGACTGAATGTTGAGATTTCCAAGTAAAATTATGTCTATAAAAATAAAATTTGGTTACAAGACTTTTTTACATCATTGTGCACAGAACTGAGATGCCGAGAGTGCAGTGGGAATTTAACTGTGTGTATTTTTTCCTGGTATAAAATTCTGCAACATTTACCAAAAACTGTAAAAAATTCTTTTACTATCAGGCAACTGAACTTATTTCTAAGGAATTGGCCTAAAGGAATATTTGGTCAAGTATTAATAAAAATGTAGGATTTTTAAAATCACAATTAGAAGGAAAATGCTGAGATGGTTGAGTAAATAAAATCGTTACACGACATAAGATAATGTTTGCATAAAAATTGCGTTTAGTACCCATGTAAAACTGAAACAATTCAGTTGGCAAAGTTGTTAAGTTACCATGGTTTTACTTAACTTTCTTTCTTTCTTTCTTTCTTTCTTTCTTTCTTTCTTTCTTTCTTTCTTTCTTTCTTTCTTTTTTTTTTTTCTTTTATGCGGGGAATAAATCTCACGACCTCGAGGTTTGCCAAACTGATGGTGTGGGCCTGAGCTACACCCCCGGCCCCTAGCATGATTTTCAGTATATGACACATAAGTATAAAAGTGCTACTAAAAAACATAAGCAAGGAATAAAATTTGATTTTTTGTTTCTTAATTTTGAAGAAGCTCATTACACACACAAAATCATACTATACATTAATATCTATTGCAGTCTCTCTTTTTTGCAATCTCTAAAATATTAACAATAATCGACATTGCATTTCTCATTGGAAACATTTTA
>RJWT010036760.1:0-13193 GCA_004365215.1 Cuniculus paca | reverse complement strand
CATGCTCCACAAAGGAGTTGTCACATAAGATGCATCACTTCTGCTTCATTTAACCCTAGTGTCCCAATGCCAATAAGCTCTCACTAGTTATTAAGTTATTTGATTATATCCTTTTGGGCTCTATAAAGCTTCCCCACCACTCTGTGTACCTTTCAGTCTACCAAATATGAGAGATGGTGGCTACCTCCTTTGCTATGGGGAGCTCTGAATAAATAGCTGTTGATGTTCCTCCTTTAGGTGGCCTTGACATCGTTTATGACCCCTCAAAGACATTTTAAAAGTCTAAAGAATGAATTTGAGTATTTAGCAATTCATGAATCAGGCAACATCCCATCTTCTGACCTAAAAGGAGAAGGAGATGACAAAAAAAACCTTTTATAAGATGTTAGTGGAAGCAAGACAAGGAAAATATATTTTATTGGTTATAGTGGAAAGTCCCTAGTTAGAAGTTTGCTGGAAGTTTCTGATGGGAAAAACCTGGAGTTTCATTTTTTTTGTTTATGTTGGACTTTTGTTTGCTTACATAGGACACCAAAGTTCTGGAGCCTAATGGTCTTGCAATTAAAAAAAAAGGGTAATAACATTCACAGCCTACTTTAAAGAAACAGTATTAAACATTGTTTATTTAAATCTTTCATTATGTTTGTGATTTCTTCTTTTACCTAAGACATTATTTCTGATATAATTATTTTTACAGTCTCAAGAGCTTATTTCTTTACTTCAGTTGCTATCCTCTTGGAAATGTCAGGTGTGTGACTTCCATTTTCTTCCATGACTATGTCTCCCAGACTTGTTCTGTGTGGGCCAGAGGTATGAGATTGCCTTTTGCTCCTTGGTTGTGACATTCTCCTGAGTTCCTCCCAACAAGCTGGTTGTGGGATCCCAGGCACTTTCCACATTGGCTTCCTCTCCAGTGTCTTAGGTAAAAGAAGAAATCACAAACATAATGAAAGATTTGCTGAGCATATCTAAAGAAGACATAGATTTTTTAAAAAAAGGAGCATTGGAAAATGATGGAAGCTTTAAATAAACAATATAGAAAGTATTTACAGGGCTGGGGAACTAGCTCAGTGGCCTAAGCGCCTGCCTGGCAAGCGCAAGGTCATGAGTTCAATCCCCAGTGCTGCAAAAGTATTTACAATGCATGAAACATATTCAAAGAGATATCCAGGAAACTAAAAAGTTGATCAAAAGTTGGCAAAACTGCTTGAAAGAGACTAAAGATAGACTTTCAGACCTTGAAGACAGGATTACAGCAAGCGATCACGAAAGGAAAGATCTCTTAAAAATAATAAGGAACCAGGAAATAACAATTCAATGGCTGAAAGATGACACAAGGAAAAATAATTTAAGAGTGATAGGTATCAGCAAAGAAGCAGGGGTCAACACAAATGATTTCTCCCAGAAATGGAAGCTTTCTGGAATATGCCCATTCATCAATCCATGCAGAGCAAATGACCTTCTACTGCCATAAGAGCCTCATGATAGTAACTGCTACTCCTATCTAGGTGCCAAGAACAAACTGAGTATAAAAATTGAGGTTCAGAAAAATTTCAGTGGTTGGGGAGGAGGTTCCGCCAGATATTTGGACTGTTATGAAGAGCAGACATGGTGGCATGATAATCTCTTTTAGGGCACAAGGTGGGAAAGGGGCACATGCATTCCTCTTGGTACAATTTTACCATTATTATCACTGCATGGGGTTTATTTTTGCAAAGATGTTTGACAATTTTAATCAATGGTGATCTAAAGTATCCATTTTCACCTTTTGAAGATGCTTCCTCTGGGGCTGAGCAAGCACCTCCCACGCTGGTCACACTCTGCTAGGGACCAGGTTGACCTGAAATTGCCCTTGTTGCTGTTGAAGCTACCAATTTTCTCTCTTTGTGGTTAACTGAACTCAACAACATTATTTGTTCTTTATTCCTGTACTGTCATTTGGTTATAGTTAAAATTTGTGGGCTTAGGTATAAGCCTTTTTTTCTAGATGAATTTGTTTAATTATTTTCTAATCTTTAAGCATTGATTTCTAGGTGTCACTCTCAAAGAAGAAATTTATTTCAGAGTTTGGAGAGATGCTGCCTTCCAACTCATAAGCATTATCAAGAATACTTACTTAAAAAAGCTCTTTTCTTATTCACTGATTGAGTTTCCTAAGTGTCAATTCTTATAATTATTCCTCAGTGTAAAAGATCAGAGCTGTAATTAAGAGATGGAGAAATCTCACTCACATATTCTAGAGGAGAAACTTGATGCTGCATTCTTATTATTGAATCTCATCTTACTTATCACATAAAAATCCTCTGTGGTGCAGTGAAAATCGCTCTTGAAGTCAGATTGTGTGGGATTTTCATCATTTGACAGTTGTACAAATATCAAACATGCAAATATCAAGCATGAGTGAGTAATACTTTTGTTAGTGTAAGAAATTAGATTAAATTCCCTGAATCTCAGGATTCTTTACATTTAAAAAGTTAAAGTTAATAATTCCCAACCCAATTGTGAGAATAAATATTAAGTAGTCAAAATACTTCATGAACTTTTGGTTCTTTAATCACATTTTATGAATAACAGTCTTAGTAATAATTATGAGAGTTATTAATTTTATGAACCAGGCATGATTTGTGGTGTGGTACAGGTTCCTTCCCCAGGACTAGACTTTACTCCCAGCTGCTTGGTAACTATAAGGTGCTAGTAACTATAAGGACAGTGAAACTGAACAACTGCTGATAAGATTGCCTTCTTCAAAAAGATAATGCTGTGCTAAGAGTAATTAATTGGCAATAAATTACAATGGTGAAAACCAGAAGACTTCCTTGATAGTGTGTCTGTCTTGGTTACTATTTTCCCTCATTGTTGAGACGAAATACCTGATGCCTAAAGTGAAGGAAGGAGAGGTTTATTTCTTACAGTTTTGGGGGTTTCAGTCCATACTCAGCTGGTTCCAAGGCAGAGTGGCATGGCTGAGGGGCTGCTGTTCATGGTGGCTGCAAGCAGCAAGAGCGAACTACGCAAAAAGAGGAAAATCTTGCCTCCTTCTTGACCTTACATGGGTGGGTGCAGAACTCACACTGCCAATTCCGGCGCTAGACAATGAACCAATCACAAACACTAGATTCAACCACTTCCATGACTACATGAGGCTTGTGGGGGGGAGTTCATCTACAAACCATAACAATGGCATAAGACTTTCATGCCCTTTAACAGAGGGGTGGAGAAAGCAGAAGGGCAGACATAACCTTCTCTTAAGAGGACTGAGCTTCAAAGATTAACCCCTTAAAAAAGGCTGGTCTGCTATGGCAAGATAAGAACTCTGGTTGGAAGAGACAGGGGCCTGAGTAGAATGTGTCTGTGAGCCTTGGATCCCTGGGTTCACTGGGCCTACAGATGTGAAAGTCTGTGTTCCTCTCTTGTCTGAAGAGCAGTCCAAAGATTCTCTTGGAAGACAATATGTGCTTTCTTAGGACATGCCCCTCCTGGCCACCACACCAATAATTTCAAGGCCTAGGATTTTTAGGATATTCTAGGGGAGGAAAGAGTGTACCATGAAGGAAATGTAAGACCTAGACAATATGTACTGGTAGGAGCTATAAGAGTATGTGTGGCTGTGTTCTGAGGATAATAGACCAAAAGCTGGCAGAACAGAAATTTAGATAGGGGCTGGGGATTTAGCAGGGTGGCATAAGCACCTGTCTGGGAAGGGCAAAGTCGTTAAGTTTGATAACTGGTACAAAAAAAAAAAGAAAAAAAATTCAGAAATTTAGATAAAAGAGAACTTATCATGATGAGGGTGTTCTCCTAGGACACAAAATTTAACACCTGAGAGATGCTATAAATGTTCTGCTAAGATAGTTTCAAGAAGCATGGGAATGTGGGCTACACTCCACAGAAAATAAGGTAGAAATGCTACAATTGCTGTACAAAGAAAGATGACATTAAAAGGTTCAGGAAATTAGGCTTGTTAGATGGGATGTAATACATAGTTCTAGAAATTTTGTTATAAGCCTGCATTCAATGGAGGTGCCTGAAGGACATGCCATTTTTCTATAGCAGTAAAGAACGTGCTGGCAAGGGGGAGGCGGTTGCATCACTGAGAAAACCAAGACTGAAACTGAAAATGAGTAATGCCATTACAGATTCAAGCTTAACAATGGAAATGAGACTCAGAATTCTGGGGAAAAAAATGAAGGAATGACAGCAGCATGTAAACATGCTCAATTATTATCATTAGTGGCCAGGTTGGACTGGCAATAAAGTGTGTGTGGGGTGCCCCACAGAGAGTTATCAAGATACTTAAGCACATCTGGGAGTATAGTAGATGGAAAACTGACAAGTGTATATGAATTTGTTCAGTCAGTGGACAGCAACTGGAAAGATGAGGAAACTATGTGCAATTGGTTCCACGAAACTTGACAATCCTTAATTTGGTTTGTGTCCTAACATAGTTTTCACATCCAAAACTCTTCAATGGAGAAAAAGGTTGTGTCCCCAGAAAGATGTAATCCACAGTATTGGCCAAATGTAGTGTACTTAGCAGACTTCCCTGGAGACACCAAATGCAGTTTGTGGAGGTAACTGCATAATGAGAAAAAGGGAATACTTGAATACCATGAGTCTGCTTGGACAAGGATCCAAGTGGAGTAATAAAGACCAGAAACCTGTAAGAATAGGACCATTAGGGGATCCAGCCCAGCTTATGGTGGGCCGATGAGTCCTTAAGTCATTCTGATGTTTATTTTCCTGGTGCCTAAATGTACAAATGGAAGGGATACACTTGGTAACTGGCATAATTCCCCACCCAATCTAATGTCCTCAGGACACCTTAAGCCTATGGTAAGAGTGGCTAAGTGAAAGCCTCTAAACTTTCCCCTACTCTACTTTACAGCATTGCTAAATCGCAAATACAATGAAAAGAATCAGATCTTGGAATTGGTGGCAGAAATTAATGCTCTTCTTAAAGCTCTAAGGTTGTGTTGATCTCAGCATATCCCCCATTTAATTTGCCAGGTTGATTTGTGCAAAACCAGGTGATTCCACAGGACAATAGCGGATTACTGTAAACTCAGCCAAGGAATAGATCAGTAGCAGCCACTGTGTTCTATGCGATCTTTGCCAGAATAGGTTAATGCAGCTTCAAGGACATGATATCACGCATATTAATTCTTTTCCATCTCTAACCAAAATAGGAGCAGAAAGAGTTTGCATTCACATTGACTGGCTAGTAGTACTTACCATTTTTTTCAGTGTCATAATATAATCCAGATGAATATCCTGTAGAATCTTATACTGTTCCCTATATTGATATTCTGCTTATGAAGCTAAGCAGAATAGGTAAAAAATGGGTGTCTTGTTGGAAAACTGTAAAGACTCATGGACTCTATAGAACAGGATAAAGCCAAAAAGTATCCAGAGACCATCCACATTGTCTGTATTAGTACATCTCCTTCAAAATCAAGGACAAATTATTCGTCTTGCAACTTTTACCACAAAAAGAAAGATCAGTTCTTGATAGGTCACACTGCATTCTGTTTGCAACATATCCCACACCTCAGAGCATAGCTCTGATCTGTGGAAGAAACAAGTTTAGAAGACTGAGAACAAAGAGATCTGGATGCAGAATTCCATAGATGTACCTATGTTAGAAACACTAATTGTGGGGATACTTTATTTCACATTAATACCCTTTGGAGGGGATCCTCCATGGAAGAGGAATTGAACAACAAAATCTGGAGTTGAAATCAGACAGTGTCTTCTTCCCTCAGTTACTTCAGCACTGTTGCACAGTCGTATCACATGAGTAGCATGACTGCAGGGATCTACATGGGTGCAGTGGACAATGCATGTTCCAACTATCAGTAGAGAGTGTGTCTGTGTTATAACAGTGAAGACTAAAAATCTACATTGAACACCTAAGTACTAGTGTACCAATAGTGAAATAGCATGTTGATTAATCACCAAAACTAATTGAATTATTTAAAAAAATCTATGTAACTATTCTATTTTATTCCTAAAACCACTTAGCAGCACTTGGGAAAAGGAAAATACTGTTAAATATAAACCGTTAAGTATCTTAGGGTTTTTCATGTAATATACATTATAACAAGTTAATGAACAAGTGTAAAGTTAACTTTAGGCTAAATTTGATTAGCACTTGTTTCTCTGTGTGGATGCATAAGGCTGATCACCAAGAGTACAAGGTGATTTGACCGAGGAAATAAGAAAGAAGTTCAAAGTACCTGTCATATATTCTTGTTCTGCATTGTTCTGGTATTCATACAAAAAGCACCCATTCCTACTTGGTTCTTCAAAATTGTCTTTCTTCCCTCCATTCTGTGTGAATCCTTGCTTTCTTAGTATACTTGTGTGTAGCATTTACTTCACACTGACCATCTAGTGCTCTAAATTTCTTACCTGTTACATTCTCTCTGACAGCTAGATTGCAAACACTTCAAGGACAGGAGTGCTCAGTTTGGTCCTCCACATATTAGCATATAACGCACAGAGAGTCATAATGAAGCTAGTAAAAGATTTGTCAACAGAAAATTTTCAGGCTGGAAGAGAGTGGAAGAATATATTCAAAATGCTAAATGAAAAACCAAAACAAAAACCAAAACAAACAAACAAACAAAAAATAAGCAACAACAAGCCACCTGACAAACAAGAATACTTTACCTAGCAAAGTTATCCTTCAGAAATGCAAGAAAAGCTAAAGCTTTCCCAGATAAAATCTGAGTTGAGTACCACAAGAAGTGCCTAACAGGAAATGCTAAAATGAATTTTTAAAATTGAAACAAAAGCTTACTGATTATGAACATGAAAATATGAAGATATAAAACTTACTGATAAAAGTAAATATATAGTCAAATTCAGAATGCTCTAATTCTAACTGCACACATTAGAACATTGTACAAGACATTAAGAAAAATTTAGTTCAACTTCCTTCTCACCTGAATAAATAAGTATTTATTGTTTTAATGTACTGTACTCATAACTCTATTCAAACATTTTATCATAGCTAAATCAACAAAATGTTTCCCCAACAGTCTCAGAAGACATGCAATTCAGCAATATTCTAGAGGATGTTGTTCTCTAAGGCATGCTTGAGAACAATGCTGTGAAGAGAGAAAGAAGAATATTATAAAATCAAGCAGAATAGCACCACATATCTAAAGATTGCATACATAACTAAAGAAAGCCAGATGGTTTTCTTCATTAGGAAGATGAAATTTGGTACCAACACGACAAAAAATCTTGGTTGTCAGCTTTTCTTTAATTGTGAAATTCACCTTAAATTGCAAGTCAAATTAGTTTTTCTTGAAAATCCTTCAAAATATTTTATGGTGATGTTGAATTCAATTCGGGAAGATTAAGAACAGGGAATGCATGTCCCTATGTGTATCATGAATTCTTGGCTTTGGATATTGTGAGAAAGGACAGAATAAGACCATCCCCATCTCTCCCTTTGAAGTCTTACTTTTTGTTTTCCATTAGTTATTACAAAGTGGATTTATGATGCGGGGATTCAAAATCAGGACCACATCTTGAATCAAGCTTGTTGGCTGGAACCTCTGCCCATGCACTAACAGAACCTCATAAAGCCTCATTGTTTGCCCTGTAAGTATCAGGACCCAAAGGGAAGCCATCCTGATGCTTAGCGTGCTCCAGTCTTTAGCCAGAATGACCCTTCTAGTACCTGTTCTGTAAATTTAGGATTTGTTCTACTTTTCTGGACATATATAGTGCATGGCAATATACTTGTGCTAATGAGTACTCCCAGAATCCTTTAAAAATGATAAAAATCTGTCTTATTTTACAAATCTCAAGAGATATTTAGATTTAGAAAGTTTAAGAAAAATGATGAATTGATAGGAGCTAGTAAATCACAAGTCCATAGAGCACACTGTGAAGACTTGACCGTATAGCTGTGAAAACAAAAAAACACAGCACTGAGAATGTATGTTATAAAACAGGCTATCTTTGTAATTGTGTACGGACCCCACAGAACCCTCACATAATTTAGTTTCCCTTTCTGGTTGTTGTTTTAAAATGGCTTTTAAACAAAAAAAAATGTATGTAGGTAATTTTGCATTTTTCCAATTTTCCCAACTTGCTATGCATGATGACTGTGTATGATTACTGTGCTGTGAATGAGTCATTGTATTTAAATGAAAGCATTTCTGCTATTAAAATTTCATTCTTGTTTCCTAAAGAAACTTGCTCAAAGCAATAGTCACATATTCTATAGCTATGGAATACATTATTCACATGCCACAATATCATAATCAGAAGGCTATTACACTCCAGAGAATGTGATGCCTGCCGACAGTGCCTGTGACGATGAGATAATAGTAGCTGTGAGCACTCGGGGAAGAAGGAAGATGAATCACTGAACAGACACCATTTTCATTAATAATAAACCCTTGGAATAATGCTTTGTATCATTATTGGTACTGCACACACCATAGATTTTTTTCTCAAAGTTTGAATTGATGACCACATGCAAGTAAGAGTGTTGACAAAGCTAATGAAAGGTCTGCAAGTTAATGTATTACAAAAGCCTTAAAAACCTGTCTTGAGTAATTACTGTAATGCGTGGCTTGGATAGACTGCATCCACGAGCTCTGTGTCTGTGGATCCAATCAACAGCAGACTGAAAATATTTAGAAAACATGACAGTGTCTGTACTGGACAGACAAATCTTTCCTTTCTCACTATTACCTTAAAATGTCGTGTAACAACTGTTTACATAGCGTTAGCCTGTAGTAGGTATTAAAAGTACCTAGAGATGATTAAAGTATGTGTGTAATACTTTGCCATTTTGCATAAGGGACTGAACATATGCAGATTTTGGTATCCAAGGGGACAACTGTATTTCTCCCTTTTATTTCCTATTTAAAGCCTAACTTCGAGTTGTGTTGTATTGTAGTGTGTGTGTGTGTCTATTTGATCAAGTGGTTGTGTGTGGTAGTAGGGATTGAATTTGCAGCCTTCTAACAGAGACACATCCCCAGCCCTTTTAAATTTTTATTTTCAACAGGTCTCACTGAATCACTAAGTTGCCCAAGCTGGGGTCAAATTTTGATCTTCCTGCCTGTGAGAATGATGAGCTCTTTGAGCTGTTTTAAAACTGTCTTTTTTCAGGGAGTTTTCTTTGGCTCATTGACTCTGTGCACTTTCAATTCCCTAAATGCTTATAATTTGGACCCTATCTTTTGGCACTTAGGCACACACTGCCTGATATTGATGGATCTTTCTAAAAAGATTGCAGTTTCTTGAGGTCAGAGGCTGCATATCTTATTCATTTTAAAATTTTCCAATGCACACAGCATTGTATTATGTGGCAGGCATTCAACAAAAATTTGCTGAATTATATGCAAATGATATAATTTCAGAATTTTCAACCTCTGAGACTTTTAGAAATCTTTTAATTCAAGCTCTAGTTTTACAGATGAAGGAAATGCAGCCAACAGAAGTTAAGTTCTTGCTCAAGGTCCTATGACTAAGGTATAATTTTAAAATAATCTAAGTCATTGTTTTTTACTTAGAAAGTAGAAGTGTCATTCATATTCTAGCTTTCCCTGTTTGTTTTCTTAATAAATTTCCTTTTCCATCAACTTTGAAGAATTGTACCTCATCTTCACTGTTTAAGAGATCAGTGAAGATTTGATGTATCTGTTGTTCTCTTTAGGGCTCCAATATTGTGATTAATATGAGCCAACAGATTTTTCAGATACTTACAAACTTTCTTCTTCTGACAGTTTTAGGCTTCATTGTGAATTCTCCATCCTTTCTTCCCATCACAATGATTGTGTCTCTGCTCACATATTGATTTGTTTCTCTCTATTTTGTTTCTTATCACAATTAGACCTGTATTATAATTTGTTGAATAGATGTTTCTCTCCTGCTGTTCTAGGGCAGTTTGACTGTGGGAAACACATAATGATCACTTTGGCTTCTCCATAGCACCTAGCACCAATTCTCTGAATGCAGTTGAAACTTCATGATGTGCAATAAATTGTTTTGTCCAGTCTAATACAATAAAATGATAGTTACAAGAATTTCTTTCTGAAACTTAGGCATTTTGCATGAAAATTCTAACCAGAACCTATTATCTGTAATTTTAAAGGGAGAGAAATTATGATACGTGTGAACCCAAACAACACATTGCCTAAAATGTAACTAAAACACACTAAAATGTCTAAGGAGAAGTAGCTATCATATTACGAAGTAAAAAACTTGAACATCACTTCCTTATCACTCTCCAAAATTAATAAGGCTATTAAGTAATGTTTCCATGTGCAGTAACATGTTCAGTACTTACAGCTTGTCACAAACAGTACAATTATCACAGAAACGAGCACAGCAGTAAAGGAGTTAGGGAAAAAGCAAATGAAAAATTAACAGTTAATTTCTTAATAAACTATCATTTGTAGTTTAAAAAAATGACAGTGGGATTGAGAGAAGAGTTGAAGCAGTAATCTCTCAAGGGTTTAGAAGGAGGTAGTGCAAGGAGAAGCGAGCCTATTCAGGTTGTTATAACAGAACGCCATGGGTGTGGAGGTTGAGAAACAACCTGAATTTATTTCTCCCAGTTCTTGAGGCTGAGAAGTCCAGGAACAAGGCTCCAGGAGATTTGGTGTCTGAGACAGCTCTGTTTCCTGTTTACAGGTGATGCTTTCTCACTGTGTCTTTGCATCCTCAAAAAGTCAAGGCAGCTCTTGGGATGTCTTTTTGAAGAGCACTGACCTCATTCATGGGGACTCTGCCATCAGGAGCAGTCACCTCTCAGAGACCCCGCCTCCTAAGATCATTACTTTGGGGGTTAAAGATTCATCATATGAATTTTGGCGGGACATAAATATACAGACCATCACAATAACAAAGTGCAATTACAGGCAAGCTATCAAGATCAGAGGAGCAGATGAAAGGCACCTTATTTCTGAGGCTACTTAACAAGTCCATACCAGCAGATTATGAAAAGCTGGTTGAGACTTTAGGATGAAAAATGCTAAAGCCAACTAAATTTGATTACTTAAGAGAAGAAAGTTGAAAACCAGAGTTGTTATTGCATTGCCAATATCCTCTAAGTTAGTGTCAGTAATCACATTTGCATGATGTCATCGCCCTCTCTTTGTGCTTATTCTCTCAGTATTAGTAATAACTGAGACACTCATACCTTGTTACCCTGTGATGCTGTATTTTGGATATAACTCGAGATTTTTATCTGTACATTGTATTGTTAATAACGTACTTAGTTTCAGTGAAATCAGTATCAAATGTTTTCTTTATCTTTGTTAACAGGAAATATATTTTTTTGTGTTGAAAACATATGCTTTGTGAAGCATCTATATAATTAAGTAGGGAGCTTACTGAGAAACCATGTATCTGGTGTGCATTCTGCAGAAAAATAGTATATTATACACAGCAGTCTTCCCACTCTTTATCCACTTTTGCTTTCTTTGGTTTCAGTTACCCACAGTCAACTATAATCTGAACACTTTAAATGGAAAATTCTCAAAAGCAAAATTCATAAGTTTCACATTGTGTTCTGCTCTGAGGAACTTTTACACTCTGCTGCTCCAACCTGCCCAGAACATGAGTCATCCCTTTGTCCCATGTATCCATGTGGTGTGTGCTACTCATCTGTTAATCACTTAGCAGCCAACCAAGTCATCAGAACAACTCTTGTGGAATCACAGTACTTGTAGTTAGAAACTGGTACTCTCTGTGGTTTCAGACATCCATTGACCAGCTTGGGCGCTATCCCTTGTAGATGACCAGGGTGACTGAGTAAGTTTCAGCTTACTTCTTTACTCTTCAAGGTGTATGTAATCTTCCAGGGCAATTTACTTTCCACAATAAAACTATTCCAAATTGCTGAAGTCACTTGAATATTTATTGAATATATAGAAATTCTTTGCATAATCTAAAGAATCATGAAGGAGATGCAGGTGGATCAGGGGAGGATGCTAAGATAAGACATGTCCTGAATCAGATACGTGACCTTGTGGGAAATATGATAGTTTCTAAAAGAAAGGTGTTAAGTGCAGGGGGAGGGGGGTTTTGTGTCACAGAAGAAACAGCTATGTCTGGAAGGTTGCCGGCATTTTTCTCGGGGTAAATGTAGAAATCAAGTATGACTACGAGAAGCTTGCATTCTCATTGGAAAGTAGTTCACTAATTGCAGTTAAAGGTGCAGCAGAGTGGGAGATTTATGCATGTTTGTGATTTGTGAGTTGGGTTTTCAATAGTAGGTGGTGACTTGACATTGAATGATTTGTCCCCTCTCTCTCAGGCCTTTGTAACATACTAACTACAGACAGTGCTTGAGACTGATTCCTTAAACACAGAGAAAATCTAAAGGCTCCAAGTTATGAAGTCTTCTGTCTTCAGTTCCTGGGAAGAAGAGAGACAGGAGTTGGAAATCATAAACACATCACAATATTATGACTGTTCAGTATAAAATCACAGTAGCAATGACTTAATGCCAGTGGAACACACATTTGAAGATTTTAATTTTAGTAAGGGACTCTGGTTTAAGATAGTATGAACTGGGTAGCTCTAGATTTGTAGGACGTGGGAACCAAATACAAGTGTAAGTGTTAGCTATAGCTGGTGAAGGTTTACTGCTTCCTGTCTGGTCTGCATTCCTCCCTCCTACTTCTCCTTTAATCATTGCCATCATCCTTAGCCTCAGGGTATGATTATTGACTTCACTGCCATCTCCATGGGTGGGTCTTTATGATCATAAGTCTATCAGTGTGTTTCTTTCCTCCTGTAAGAGTGAATGGATCAGGGATATCATGTCAGGTTAGTAGATGGAACTACTGTTTGGTGGGTCAGCAGCAAAAGAGAAGTTTCCTCTTTTTTCTTCAAGAGAGGAAGAAATTCTTTGTCCTGCAGAAAGAACACTTGGAGTTCTTGAAGGATGGAGTAGGTGTCTTAGGATGTGCCTAAGTGGCAGGGTGGACTAGGGTAAAACAGACAGGATGGCAGAGGAGAGAAAGAAGAGAGGAGAGATGAGAGAGGAGAGACAGACAGCAAGCTTGGTGATAGTGTTAAGACTATCAGATCAAACTTTACCTAAAGCTCACTCCTGTCTGGACTCCAGTGTTATGAACCAATATATTTACATTTTATTTATTGCAGGTTGAAGTGGCTCATCTGTTACGTGCAACCAGAAGAATATTAAA
>RJWT010036759.1:0-13200 GCA_004365215.1 Cuniculus paca | reverse complement strand
AATAGGTTACTGATTCACTCAAGCATGCCTATGTTATGAAGACTCCATGGCAACCCAAAAGGGCAGGACTGGGTGAAGTTCCCAGTGTCTGAACATTGGAGGTTCCTGGAACGTGGTGCATTGTGCTCTTCATCCCTTCCTACCTGCCTCACTCTCTGCTGGTCTTCGCCTGTCTCCTCTGTAGTAAACTGGCAAACATACAGCAAACATCCTGCAGTTCCATGAGTCACTCCAGCGAATTAATCAAACCCATAGAAGGGCGAATGGGAACTCTATTTTATAGCCAAATGATCAGAAGCACAGGTAAAACAGCCTGAGGCTCTCAACTGGCATATGAAGGAGGGGCCACTTGGGGATGGAACTCTCTGTGTGTGGGACGAAATACTCTCTCCAGGTGGAACGTGCCAGCACTGAATTGGAGGACACCAAGCTGGTGTCTGATGCAGACCGGTTGCTGGTGGACGGTCATCTGCACACACTTCTTGGTGACGAGAGGAACAGAAGTCTTCTGGGCTGACCACTGAGTGTGAAATAGAAAGAACATTTTGGCCTGGTGTGGTGGCACATCCCTGTAATCCCAGCACGGTAGGAGGCTGAGGCTGGAGGACCACAAGTTCATGCCCAGCTTGGGCAACTTAGGGACTTAATGAGACTCTGTCTCAAAATTAAAAAAAAAATGGGCTAGGGATGTAGCTCAGTGCAAAGGCCTTGAAGGAAGGAAGGAAGGAATGAAGGAAGGAAGGAAGGAAGGAGAGAAAAGAATGAGAGGAGAAAAAAGAAAGAGACAGAGATAGAAAAGATTTTCTTTTTCTCTTCTATTCTCAGACATTCAAAGAAAGTTTCGACTAAAATTCTGCCAAGTAAGATGACTTCCAACAGGGGGTCAGTATGTTCCCACCAACATCAGGGGGCTCGGCATCACTCTCTTAGCAAACACCCCATGACAGGTGGGCAGCCCCCATGTTGCCATGAAAACCACAGGCCACAGGGTGCCCATGACAACTGAAAGCCAGTAACACAGCTGTGGCCCCTGCTCAAGATCGCTAAGACGGGCTACCTTGACCCTTGTCTCCTCTCCTCCAAACTAGCTTTCCTGTGGTCAATCTCATTCCCTCCTGGGAAGCCATTTGACTCATTTGAGATGTGAAGCAACCGGGTCTATCTGAATCCTTGCAGGGCACCATGGGACAGGGGTGATTATAGAAGAAAGGCAAGAATCTGGTGATGGAAGTTCACCCTGTCTGTCTGATAAGAACACTGCTGTCAAAAGGAAGCAGCCAATGGTATCAGCCATTACCTCTCCACAGCAGTGGAGAGCGAGTTTCCTCATCTATCAAATGGGATTGTCAGAATCCTTTCCCAATAGATTGAGAAGGTGAATACTAAACAAGATAAACTCAGCACAGTGGTGGAATCCCAGCACTCTGAGAAGCCAAACTGGGAGAATCGTCAAGTCAGAGGTCAACCAGAGCAACTTAGAGACTTTGGGAAACCCAGGCTCAAGATTGAGAGAGAGAGAGAGAGAGAGAGAGAGAGAGAGAGAGAGAGTTGGGTTGTAACTCAGTGCAAAGGCCCTGAGTTCCATTCCCAGTACTTAAAAAAAAAAGTTATAGTAGTGTGAGCTGCTTCGACCAACAGGCCACATGGATGCACTCGGAGAAAGCCTGCTGGCTCTGGAGGGACTTTGTGCCACCTGACTGGTGTTCTTTCTCCAGATTCCCTGTCATGTAGAGGCACACATGCACAGAGGGCTGGGGCCCAGGGCATCCTGGCTCTGCCCCAAGCTTCCTGAGCAACCTCAGGCAGATTACTCGCCTCTCTGAACACCAGTATCTTTGTGTGAAAGGTCAAGGTGCTGGTTTAATTACCTGGGGAGTCGGGAATTTTTTAATTAACTACTCTGCCTGTCTATATCCCCTAAACCTCACAAAGTAAATTTGTGGAGGGGTTTTTTCTACCAAGGATGAGTTCATCTGTTACATAACAATGAATTCATTTTCCCACGCTGACTCATGGAAAGCTTGTATGATGACCAAGTAGCGCCTGCGATGAGGAGAAAGAATGCAGTTAACCTGTGATGCTGATTTTATCTTCACCCAAAATATTTCACATCTCAGACGAGCTCAGTGTCTTCTTTTTAAGGCTAAATGATGATTTTGTTTTGTATTTTCCAGAATGAGAAGATATTTTTCTTATTCTGAGCATAATATATGCAAAACATAAAACACACTCAAGTGCATGTATGAATGTGGATATAGACCTCAAAATACTTCTTTATATATATATAGATATTAGAAATGTACATATTTTTATGGAAATGGACTTTATAATTTTTTTCTGTTACTTAAAACCTTAATAACTTATTTCTCGTAGACTTCCAAGTGTATTCACAGAAATCTGTATGTTGGTTTAGTATCTTACCAGTTATTCAACAAATCTTTAACCCTGGATGTCTAGGTCATTTTTCTTTTTGTAGTGCTGGAGATCAAGCTCGGGACCTCACACATGCCAAGCAAGTGCTCGACCACTGGACTACATCCTCGATCAGTTTCTTCTTTTTTATTATTGTGTATAACAATGATGGGATACCTTATGGTTTATTCTGTTTGTGTATTTAATAATTTTCTCAGCATTAATGTTTAGAAGTGTAATTGATGCATCGAAATCACATGCATTTTCTGAGAAAGTTTTCTATGCATAGTACAATTTTAATGAAATTGCCCTTCATTAATAACAACCTACTAATTTTTATTCCCATGATTAGTATGCAAGATAGGTGGTTAAGAAAAGATGGGTGGTTAAAAAAAGATGGGTGGTACCTCCTTGTTTTACTTTTGAAATTAATTTTAACGTTATATTTTAATTTATACAAGACAATACCTGTAACATTCAACAGGAACATAATAGCAATAAACTGCATACCTGGACACCCTCCACGTAGCTTAAGAAACAGACACCACTTGTAATTTTATAGGTAAACATGTGACTTCTATTTGTTCATTTAAAAAAGATTTGAAAAGTTTTGGGCCATCTGTGCTAGCTCTGAAGGATCCGTGCGTTGAGGGACACCAGCTGGGCACCAAAAGCCTGTATAATCCCGGTAGCCACAGAATATTGCTGTTTATTCATCCATCCATCCATTCATCCATCCTTTCTTCCTTTAATTCATTCATTTTTCTCAACATGTATTCCTTGAATGTTTCCACTCTGTTTCAGGCACTCTGCCAGACCCCAGGGCACAGGGATGACCAAAGAGGACACAGTCCCTATCCTCCTGAAGCCCCCAGTCTAGAGCACCTGGCAGATGTTGAACATGTGTCCAAGCCACAGACACCTATGCGGTTACAGGTGTGCCTGTGTGTGCTCTAAAGCACAATGTCAGAATGTCAGCAGAACCTGGTGCAGGAGGACCCACCTGGACACTCCACATGGGCCATGCCACTGACGAGCACTAACACCGCATCTGACTCCAGCTTCTAATCTCTTCTTGTTTGCCTGGGGGATGGGAACAGATGTCTAGCTTCTGCCATCCACTGTGAAGATTTATTTAGTAGTATTATTTTTAAGCAGCTTTTCAAAGGCAGGATTAAGGTCTCTCAAGAGAACTCAGCCAACATCCTGCTCCCTGAATCCCGGGTCATAGCAGCCCCATCCAGAGCAGAAAGCACCTCTCTGCCTCTGCACAGAACTAGTGCTGCGTAGGGTGCTGGTACCTGGGCTCCTTCCCACCTGACAGTACTGTTCCTTGAACTTTGCTCATTTGTACTAGACCCTTTTATACCAGCAAAATGATGATGTGGCTTGGTGGCACCAAGCCATGACCCCTGAGCGTGGAGCCTCACTGACTCAACTTCTTCACATGAGCAGGCTAACATCATGGAAAGAGCAAAATTACCCACCTGAGCATGACTTTGGGGTATGCATAGGAACCTGGCTGTCAAACATTCTCAAGATAATGCCAAATAGAAATAAATGTATTTGTATTGTATCAGCATGCCACAAATTCACATGGTGAACTGTAGAAGGTCAAGAACTTCATCTATCTTGTTCCTCATTTTATCTTCTCTGACTCAAACAGAACTGGACATACAGCGAATAATAAATATTTGCTCAAGGAAGGAAAGATGTGAACCATCTAATCCATGAGCAGATGTTAATAGCTACCACTCTTCTTGTTCATCACTGCATCAAAGTGAGAACCCAAGATTCTACCTACCACTCTCATTCCGTGATATTGTCACCTTTGCAGATAAAAAATATTGGGTGGAGTGACACTTCGCAAGAGAGGACTGTGACGCACATAACCTGGATCTCCTGCTCAGGGATAAATTGAGGCTGAGTGGACCTCACTTCTTAAAGACCATAAAATGGTATTATTTTCAATGTCTCTGTTTTAACTCCTTGAGTCAGAGGTCCAAAGCATGGAGCAGAGTTCTCTGACTCGCTAGTTCTAGAATATTTCTGCCCATCCTGCTAAGCCCCATTCACTGACTCATTGCTTCACCTCCCTAATTACTGTGTCATTCAGTCCAACTGAGCAGGAATCACCAGTCTCAGGCCTTCTCCATAAAGTATCTTCACAGCACAAAACCTTTTGGGTTTCCCTATAATTATCCCTCTAACTGCCAGGTTTCTTGCTGAACAAGATGCCCATATTGTTTTGTGCTTCTCAGGGATGGGTCTCAGAAAGTGATTCTAGCACCCCTGGGAGTCAGGTTCCCCTCTGAAGATCTAATGACATCTGTGAGTTCTTTCCCATTGCACACATATTCCAATTTTATTTATATGCAATTTAGCGGGTTCCTGCCATCCCTGACTGCATTTGTGGACTTCCTGGGGTAGTTTGAAAATCTTGAACTGGGTGATACATCTAGAAGGCTGAGGGTAAGGGGCCCTGATTCTGTCACTGATGCCTGTGTGACCCACTGGAGGGAGATTTTCTAGAATACAACACTGTGCAACCTTCTAGGTCTGTATGTTCACTGCCAGAGCCCAAGCGTCAAGACTGATGCCTGGCATTTAGTAGAAACTTGGAAAATTCTTTTGGAGTAAGTGGGGAGTGTGCTTATGGGTAAATCTCTGTTCCTCAGGACTCAAATAAAAGTTTCAATCTAGATATATTCTTTTGTACCTCAAACTCCTAAAGTTTGCAGTCTGAAGTTCTAGTGTCTTCTCCTGGGAAATACATAGATTCTAGAGAAGAAAAGTCCTCTTTTGGCTCAATTCTGATCTCGGCTCAGCCTTGGAAGTTAGTTGTTGAAACCCTTTAGCCAAAGACTTTCCCTACAAATCCCCAAAAGTAAAAACCAGAAAGTAGTTGCTTAATCAACCATGAAAACAACAAAGAAAACGAGTTCACTTTGCGAGAATTTAGTAGAACAGAACTCTTCTCACAGACCCACAGTCAGTTCTCAGGAGAAAGAGTTAAAGTGTGTGAGGCCTGAGCCTGCGAAGAGCACCTCTCTACAGCACCACTACTCTCAGTCCAGCAGCTGCTGAAGGACAGAGGGCAACTCAGGAGGGGGTGCACCTAAGCACTTGAGAGCAGCGCCATAGCCCCAGCCATCAGCTCGCGGATAATAGTCAGGCTTTGTCCCCATCCAGGATCTCCTTGCTGAGCCCCCTCAGGTAGACCTCAAGCACATGCTCAGCACATGAAAGAGGACAACAAGGAGTGTGGGCCTGAAAAAGTGCTCAGAACCCTGAAGAACCAGGTTAGACACATTCAAGACCAGGCAACCTGCTGGGGGAGCCAGGGGACTCTGGTCCTGCCCCTTAGCTTGGCCTTGAGCCATCCCTCAGATCACATTCTGGTTTGTGACTTTTAGTAACTAAGATCAATGAATAGCATGGAACATTTTGGGGTAGATTACAGTGCCAGATTCACAACTTTCTCCCCAGTGACTCTTGGTGAAAATTGTTCTGTCATACACACAGCACACACAAGCTACATCCAAAACTCACATCCAGACTAGGGAGTTGCCACTTAATTTCTGAAAGAACTCTATAACTTTTCAAGAAACCGAAATAAGAAATTCCCATTAGTTCAGAAACATCTCATGAATAGAGCAAAATATGTCCAGGTTGCCAGAGAAAGCCAAGATGGACATGCTTTGTGAGGTTCAAAACCCCACACCAGGCCTGTCTGTGCCACCATTGCTGTCAGAATCCTGTGCTGTACTTTCAACTCTCATTTTTCATATGATTAGAAAAGAGCCTTCAGTTCCTGCCTTCTCTTGTGAAGTGATGCAAATGGCCAGGTCTAAAGAGTTGGGCCATCTGTTCTGTAGGTTCTGTAGGCCAGGCTATGAGACAAACTACTATTATCTGTAAATTTAGTTTAAAATATAGTATTTTTAATTAGAACTTCAGATTAGAATTTTTGTTGGTTTACCACAAAAATTTTAGAAAATAATGTTAAAGGCTTAATCCACTGGGTAATATTGGCATGTCTACCTGTGGTGGGGTAAACAATCTTTCTCTGGATGTGTCTGGCTAGATGCAGTGGAAAATTACGCTTCATTCTCCCTTCCTCACACCTAATCATTTGTTTTGCTTTAATTTTGCCTTAATTGCCCATAAAATTAAGAAGAAAGTGGAGTCCATTGGCTTTTGACAAATATAGATAAAGATGGATATATGGTGTGGCTTTAAAGAGGGGGTTTAAAATCATTCCAGTGATTCAAGGTGGAGGCGTTTCCATGGGGACCCAGGTCTCTGTTGAGATTTTCTCTGGGTAGAAAGTGAGTGCCTAAGTCTTACTTCTGTGAAAGTGACTCAGATGAGACAAGGGATTGTCATGACTAAGTGAAAGCTTCTGCAACTAGGTCAGGCCCCCTGGGTAGGAGCTGGAGTTGATAGATACTTTGGAGTTTCCCTTACTTCCTTGTGGTTGCTAGAGGATAGTGAAGGGCCCAGAAGCCAAAGTCAGGGGACCCAGCTCAAGTTCTTGTCTCAAGTCTGAAGGTGATAGGGAGGGTCACCATCTTAGTGATACATCCTAACCTCAACGACTGTGTGCATATGCAAACAGAAATAATGACAGTAGCTATGCCATTCATGACTTACCCAACACATGCTTTTACTCAACTCATGGGCTATTAACTCCAACTTAGACTGAGGAAGCAAGCAATACACCCGAGATCACACAGCTAAAAAGTAAAGGATCCAGGTTTCAGATGCAGTGTTGGACACTGTCATATGCACCCCATAAATATTGCCTTACCCTGCCTTTGTGAAAAACTAAAGACAAAATATAAACTAAGATTTAATGATCATCCTTACTATAGTTTGAGTGTCAAATGTCTCCCGAGAGTCTGTGTGTGAAAGGCTTAATTCCAGGGGGGTGCTATTGGGAGGTGGTGGAATCTTTAGGAGGCGGGGCCTTGTGGGGGATCTGAGGAGCTGGAGGAGTGTCCTGAGAAGGAACTGTGCAACTCCAACCATCCTTTCTTTCTGCCTCCTGGCTCAACATGTGAGTACTTATTCTGACATGTGCTTTGCCTGTAGCATGCCACTATGTGCCACTCTCCGCAGAACTGGGCTAGTGTTGATGACACTCCAACATTAAACCTCCAATAATGTCAGCCAAACTAACCTTTTCTTTTCATAACTTTCTTGCCTCAGGTGTTCTGTTGCAGCAACACAAGGCAGACTAACAGAATCACCTATGGGTTGAGCCTTGTGTTGTCGCCTGTATTTCCATCAACTTACAAAAGCACTCTTGTGTCTCACAATAACTCTGCCGTATTGGTGGTGTGAGTCCCATTTTGACCAGAGCTATGCTCTGCATCTGTCTCCACAGCCTGTGAGGCTCTCCCACATGAGTGTACATAGGCCCTGGGCATCTTGATGTAAAGCAGGGGAGATGAGACTCAAAAGGAGCAACAACTCAAGGTACTAGGGAGACTATGCCATGATAGTCAATGAAACCACAAATATCCAAGCCCTGAGAGATAGGTGTGCACCCCTTAGTCACACATGCATCCTACTACCAGCATGATAGGTCCGCGATAGAGGACACGGTCTTCTAAGACTAAATGTCCAGACTGGGCAGGCAGGCATATTTAAGGGGTTAAGTAAAAGATTCCCTCTCCTTTTACTTAAGATCACAGAAAGCTTTTGTTTTGAGAGTTGTCCTATGCAAGAAGAAATGGTCCCCCAGCATGCGGAAGGGTCCCCCAAAAGACCAACTCAAGTGGCCAGAGAAATGAAGCCACTAGCAAAAAAAAAAAAAATCCCATGAACTTTTATTTTTACAAGATGATTTTTTTTCAGCTAAAAAAAGAGATTATAGCATATGAAATCTGCCTCATCACAGAGCCTCATCTAACCTATGTGGTCACCAGCCCCAAAAGGGAAAAAAAAAAAGTTTCTTTAAATATTGCATGCCCAACTACTTCTCAGTGCCTCTTTTTTTCCCCCACCAAACATTACTACATTTTTTTTTCTTTTTGCAGCTTTAGAAAAATAGATAATTACTTCAGTTAATTTCAGCAAAACAGTTCAAACTCATCAGGGCTGAACAAGTATAATTTACTGCTCCTTCTGACTTATTGTTGTGACTAGATGTGGATTGATGATTAAAAGTGGTAAACAGTAACATTTCTGCAAAATGGCTGACTCGGCTGCCAGCGTGTCAGAGGGAGACACCTGCCCCCGTGGCTGTGCTGCGATTGTGACTGTGCTCAAGGCTGTCAACGAAGAATATAAGTATTTGACAAGGTGTTATCTAATTGTGTTTTTAAAAGCCACGATACATACATCTTTTAATGTGTCACTTGAAGCAGCCAGAGAATTTCTTTTATTACAAAGTACAAAGGAAAAATGAGTGCCTTGCAATTTCTTTTTCCCCCTCTCCTCTCTCTCTCTTTCTCTGTGTTTTTTTTTTTTTTTTACTCCTTTCCCTTTCCAGGCTCTGCCCTTTTGCCGTCATTCATTGGAATATATTTTGCTTTATAGTCAAATTGGCTTTTATTTAAATGGTTGCCCAAAATAGCTCAGCCACATTAGGTCTATAAGAAGAAAGAACAGTATGTCCCAGGGATGATCTTCACGTTGGGCCTGGTGGGATTTAGCCCGTGGTCACAGAAGAACAAAAATCCTCTTGGATTCTCCGATCCTTACAGCGAGGGGCTGATGGGGGTGGCCCCTTCCTCTTCTCATCTCATTCCCCAGTGTACCCTTTCTCTCTTTTCTCAAGGGTTTCCTTCTCTATCCCCTGGTACCCTCAGGCTTGCTTTTCCATGTTCCCACCTCCTTTTCTACCTGAAACTGATGCTACCCCAGACTTGTCCCAAAGAAACAAATCACCACCGAGGTTCCTCCCTCCAAGAAACGTGGGCAGAGGGCTGCAGGAGGACAGCCAGGAATCAGAGACGAGCTCCGGGCATATCAACTTCAGCCACACAGGCTAAGCATCCCCTGCAGAGTTGGGATCCCAAAAGGGCAAGGGAGAAGCATCTGTCCAGAAAAACTCCTTGGCAGAGACAGATGGCAGGGACAAGCGCAGACGGAGAGGCAAAGAGCTGCTGTCCACCAAGAGCCATGAGCTCCACCACGGTCACCAGCTCCCCGAGGATGGAGGGCAGCAAGGGCAGAGCTCAGTCCCTCTACACAAGGAGAAACAGTGGTCTCAGTTTGCACAGAAAGCGAAGGGTCAGGCCTGGAAGTCACACTAGCCAAGCTCCACTGACTTGCCCAGTCCCCATTTGTCTCTCACTGCTGAAGTTGTAGGGGTCCCCACTTTGAGAACCACTTCTGTGCTGAGCCTGCCACCGCTTCCCGTGCCCCAGAGCCCACCTGTTCTGGCAGGAAACGTGTGGTAGGAGGAACCTATTCCTGGAGGACCCAGCAGCCAAGAACAAGGCTGAGCACACAGGTGTGGCTTCTTGGAGGTAGGCCTGAGAGAGATTCCTGGGAGAGGTGAGGACGGGCGATGCCTGGAACCTCACCCCTCAACTCCGTAACCAGCCCTGCTCCCCTGAGCCAGGGTATTGGCTTGGGTTTTTCCAATTCAGAGATATATTTTGAAGAATGACTTCTTTTTGTGCAAATGATAGAAGAAACAGTAGGGAGGGGAGGAAGCAGGGAAAAAAGCTCCATACTGTCCAGGAGGAGAGTTGGCCATCCCCCCCCCACTCCCTGCCAGCCAGGAAGCGCAGGACTCTGCTGCCCCTTCTTCCCCCCATCAGGCTCCTCTCTCCTCTCCAGAGTCCTGGGGATGAGGGCCTAATGATCTGGTCAAAGCAGCTATTTAATCCGTCTTAGTCAATGTTGTGTGGCCAGTCAAGCAATTTGTAACCTGTTATGCAAAGAAGGCAGTGCTCACAGAAGGAGGGAACTGTGAAAGAAAGTGGCCGCCTGGCCACAGTTCACCTGGAAAGCAAGACAGGCCCGAGAAAGAAGGCAGCAGAGTGAGGAGGACCTACCATCTGACCCCAAGTGCAGCCTAGAACCCCAGAGGTGCACGAAGGTTGCCTGATGTGTGAGCACAGATGCCAAGACGCTGTATGCCACTGGGCAAGGTGACTCTGGGAAAGGCAAGGACTGAGGCAGGAGCCTGGTGAACATCCTGCAATGAAAATGGAAGGCCACTGACTGCCCTTCTGGAAAGCACAGGGCAAAGCTCTGCATCACTCAGAGAACCTGGGTGTTTGATGTTTTCTGCACAGTGCAGTTCATTGTAGCCCCATTAAAGATGCTGCATGTGGTATAGACACAGCTGGTAAGGATGACACTGAGCAAAGGGGACAGGGATAGACAGACTTGGGCTGGCTTCTTTCCAAGGACACTTGATGATATCATTAATTCTAATGCTGCTTCTCCTTGGTTCCCCCTCCTCTCCCTGCATCTCTCCCTGCTCCTCCTTTTCCTTCTCATTCTCCTCCTTTTTTTTTTTTTCAGAATCTGTGTAACTCTACTTTGCAAAATTCGCTTTATCCAATTATTTCATCCCTTCCGAATTCTCTGAAGATGGGCCAGACAGGCAGATCCAGCTCTCAAGAGCAAAAACATAGGCTGGATATCTCAGAAGTCATTGCAAGCTGGGTAGATGACCAGCCCTGGTACCAATAGCCTCTCTCCTTGTTTAGTGTTCTCATGCCATGTTGGGGAGATGGGGCAGGGAGGAGTCAGGGAAACAAAGAACGGCCAATCCATTGCCTGCAATCCCTGCCAGTGGGGTCAGAGCCAAGGCTGGCTTAGCCAAGCACTAGAAGGGTTTTGTTTTGCCAGAGAGCCATCACTGGATTTGCTCTCCCTGCCTACCTTTTTAGGAAATGCTCCATTTCAGAGAAAGGAAGTCATTCATGAGGGACACTAGCCAGAGTTGGCCCGGCTGCAGCAGCATCTGCAAGAGCTCGCCAGGCTGACTCCACAGAAGGTTTGGGGAACCTGCCCCACGTCTCTTCCCATCTGAAATATTGGGGAATTTAAGCACAAGGGTTCCCCTAAAGTTGGTGCCATGATGGTCTTTTTTGTTTGTTTGTTTGTTTGTTTGCTACTCAAAGCCCTACTGCCTCAGGATTACAGAGAGCCTCTCTGAAACTGTAAGACAGCGCTATTTAATTTCCAGCCCAGTGAAGCTGGGAGTAGCCTGGGATCACATCTGATATCAAGAAAATGAAAGCAAAAGGAGTTGAAAGAGGGAAGAGAGCAGAAAGAAGCAGGAGTGAAAGCGGCCTCACCGATGCGTTGGGAGAACACGCCATCCAAGTTCCAGCCTCACGCTGGCAGATTCAGGTACTTTGATCAATTTGAGGCCGCGTGATTTTCACACAATGTCTTTGCTCCCATTCACCAGGCTGGAGTTATAAATACTTGCTAGTGTTTGCATAGAAGGTCTTTTTACAAGTTTAATGACGGGTTCTGCTCTAGATACCTGGAGAATTCGCTGAAGCTGGCGATGGCTTCTAAATGGTCCGAATGTGAAAAACCTCAGCAAATAATAAACGCATTTCAAGCTTTATACCTGTTTATTTCACACTTTCTTTAATATACCAATTATTCATGTAACACCTAACTGAGAAATGTGTTATATCTAGCAATCACTTATAAGAATTTGCTAAACAGTAGCACAACGGATATGTCCATCACCGATCATTTATCATCCTCTATAACCATGAACTTGCTGGCAAATGGGGGGTAAAGTTGATTTAATCTTTGGGTTTAGGAAAAAAAAAACCCAGAAGATATTTGTGATTATGAGACATTTGCTTTTCATTTCCACAGCCAGTTAGGATTCACAAACATGAAAATCCATTATGGAATGGTGTATAAAGTGTGACCGCGTCTTGTTCAGTCAATTAGTGAGCAGAGCTTGGGTGTGCTGCTTATCTGAAAATCTGCATCTTTAGCCCAACAAAAGTAAAGAAGATATTCAGAAAGGAGGTTTGGGTCAAAGGAGGACTTGGTTCATGCAGCCATATTTTATAACCAGACAGCCTCTTGTCTGACCTATTTTCAGTCACATCCTAAAAATGGGTCCAGCAAAGGACAGTGATCAAGGTAGTTGCCAGAAGATTAATGGAAAAATCCCATCACATTTCCACCATATTGGATACCCCTTGATTTAAACATCTCTGTGTTCTACTACCTGAAATCCTTTGTGCCATCTTGACACCTTGATGCAACACCAATGGATAATTTATCCCAAAACGGATGCTATTTTTGCTTTGCAAGAATTTGATGCATAGTGACTTGCGCATGGAAATTATCCTGCACATCTGTATTCTGATTATGATAGTTAGTGCAAGGGTCATGAATAATAATATTGCTAAATATGCTTATTGCCATCTATAAATAAAGGTTATCACACTAGAGAAGGCTTTGTTTTGGAGTGGCAGAACAAGGCAGGTTAGTTGCAAGACAATAGAGCTTTAATTTTAATATGAAAATAAATACTTAAATTTATAAATATTCAAATGATTTCCAAAGTGCAGGGAAAAAAGCATCCATGCCTGCTCAGCAAGTGAGTACTAAGCTCTCCAAACTTTGCTCAGAAAGTTTTCCAAGGCCATTCGCTGACATGAAAAAGAAATTCTCAAGGGCAGAGCCCCTCCCTAAGGGAGACGCTTCCTATATATTTTAATAAAATTGCAGTTTGTGACTGAAAGTGCAACTATTCTCTCTCCTCAAAGTTCTCCAGTAACCTGCCCAATGTGGTTGTGACTCTTTGGAATAGGGCAGCAGGAGGATGAC